>JAJTUV010003589.1:0-47541 GCA_021653895.1 Mastomys natalensis
TTTTTTCCCCTGTGTTTATAGCAGGACTACTAAATTTTGTTGGTTAATTTTATTTCCTTTTATTTGTAGAAAGTTTTATGTCAGTTATAGAAGGTACCCACTGGAATTTTTAAGGACCCTTATTTATACTATTGTATCACCAAATAAAAACACTTTGACTGCTTTTCCGTTTTCTATTCCATTGTTCTCCCATTGTCTTATTGCTTCAACTAAGACTTCAAGTGTGCTGACTAGGTATAGAGAGAGTGGCAATAGTCTCTTGTTCCTGGTTTTCATGAAACTGCTTTGTGTTTTTCTCCATTTAAGTCTGAACTGGTATTTGCTTGCTGTTAACTGCCTTTATTCTGTTGACCTCTGTCCTTTGTATGGTTAATCTTTTCCAAATTTCTATTGAGGTGGTATTAGCTTTGATCAAAGACGTTTTCTGCATCTAATGAGATGATCTTGTATTGTTTTGTATTTTTCTTTCAGTTTGTTTATATGGTGAAATATTAAACCATTCCTACATCTCTGAGATGAAGTATATTTGAGCATAGGTATAATCTTTTAAATGTGATTTTGGATTTTATTTGCAAATATGTTATTGAGAATTTTTGCATATATGTTTATGGGAGATATGGTTCTGCAATTCCCTTTTTGCTGATTTTTTAATGTAGTTTATGTTGGTTTTTTTTCATATGATTTGGATATATTACAGTAACTAGCCTCATAAATGAATTGGACAGTGTTGCTTCTGCTTCTGTTTTGTTGAATAATTTAAAGAGTGTTGGCATTAATGTTTCTTTGAAATCCAGGAAGAATTCTATGCTAAATCTAGGATTTCTGTTTTTGTTTTCATTTGTGTTTTTTCTTCTGCTTTGTTTATTTGTTTGAGAGATTTTTAATTTTTGTATGTATTTCATTATGGTTTGCAGGTCTGTTTAAATTGTATTTCTCATCTTGATTAAGCTTTAGTTACCTATTTGTATGAAGAAAGTTTTCCATTTCTTTTAGCATTTGCAATTTGGTGAAATATAGGATTTTAAAGTGTATCTGTGAGATTCTCAGATGTACCATGGATCTGTCGTTGTGCAACCATTTGCTGTCTGGCTTTGTGAATTTGGATGCTCTCTCCCTCCCTTTTCATTCAATTGGTTAAACGTTTTCCAATCTTATTGTCATAGGAAAGCAGCATTTGGTTTCATTGATTTTGTAATTTTTTATGTTGTTTGTTGTTTCTATTTTATTGCCTTCAGCTGTGAGTTTGAATATTTCTTGCTGCCTCCATCTTTTGAGTGTAATTTCTTCATTTTGTCCTAGATCTCACATGTGTACTAAGTTACTAACACAAGAGTGCTCCTTTTGCTTTATTATTTTTTCCTTAATTTTGACACTGTACTATGAAATTGCCTCTTAAAACCAACATCCCTGTGCCCTGTAAGTTTACATATGTTCTGTAGATGTTTCCTTTTAATGCTTGAATGTCTTTATTTCTTAGTTTTTATCTTGAAGCATGTTTCATTCAGTAGTGACTTGTTCAGTTTTTAAACTTTGTGTTGTTGATATTCAGTTTTAATCTGTGGTGGTCACCAAGTCTGCTCCTTGTAATTAAATTTGTTATTTGCTTTTGTTTTTCTTTTTTTTTTTTTTTTAGTCTGTTGAGATTTGCATTGTTTTGAACGTATGTTCAATTTTGAGGAAAGTCCCAAGAGGTGCTGAGAAGAATGTTTATTATTATTTTTTATTTTTTATAATTATTTTTATTTATTTATTTATTTTCTAAATCATTCCATTCATTTACATCTCAAATGACATCCCAATTCTTGGTTACATCTCCACAAGTCCCGCATTCCACAACTTCCCTCTCCTCCCTCCCCTTTGCCTTTATGAGGGTGCTTCCCCCCATTCACCCTCTCCCACCCCACCCCTCCAGAATTCCTCCTTACTGGGTTATCAAACTTCCACAGGACCAAGGGCCTCCCTCCATTCCCATTGATGTCAGACAAGGCCATCCTCTGTTACCTATGCATCTGGAGCCATGAATCCTTCCCTGTACACTCCTTGGTTTGTGGTCTAGGCCCTGGGAGCACTGGGTGGTCCAGCCAGCTGATGCTGTTCTTCCAATGGGGTTACAATCACCCTCAGCTCCTCCATCCCTGCCAACAGCTCCCCTACCAGGGTCATTGAGCTCAGTCTGATGGTCGATTCCAGGCATCCATATCTGTATTTGTCAGTTGCTGGCTGAATCTCCCAAGGAGCAACCACCTCAGGTTCCTGTCAGCCAGTGCATCTTGGCAATGCAAAAGTTTTGGGTTTGGTGTCTGCAAACAGGATGGATCCAAATGGGGCTCCATTGTTGGTCCCTATTCTTCCTTTAGACAGGAACATTTCTGGGTTAAATTCTTTGAGATGGGTGTGTGTTCCCATCCCTTTACTGGGACTGAGCCTATCTACTGGAGGTGGTCTCTACAGGTTCTATGTCCCCTTTTCTGCTAAAATCATCCCCGTTGGGTCTTGTAAGCCACTCTTTCCCTAGAGTCTGGGACCCTCAATCCATTATCCACAGTTCTTTATCCACTTCTACTACATATTTTTATTCAATTTCCTGACCCTCTGTATTTCTCTCCTGTCCCTTCCAGTACCTGATACTGTGAAGGAATCTCAGGTCTCAGCCTAAACTTAAAAATTAACTTCTCCAGAGACACTTTCCGGGAGAATCACATTCCAGAGACTTACACACACATTCCAGGAGAAGGGCCCAAGATAAGAGGTAATCAGAAAGCTGGGCCCTTAGTGCAATAAACCTGGGTAAACAGAAGCTATGGTAAGATAGACTTAGCTAACACTCAATGTCGTAAGATAATGTGCAAATATGTGTTGCCAAGAAACCGGGCATGGGAGCTGCTATTTGAGGTCAGCCTTTGTGGTTAGCATTGCCTAAGAGGTGATTGTAAGATTGCCCTCTTAAACCCTGTGAAAATCGTATAAAAACTGTATTAGCTTTAGCTTGTGGTTCCTCTAGCCTGTGTTCGGGGGGGGTGGGGGAACCCCAGTGCACTGGATCAATAAACCTCTTGCTTTTGCATCCAACCCCTTGTCCATGAGTGTTTCTGATGAAGCATCTTCCAGGTTTGGATCTTAGGGTTCAACAACTGTGGACTTTGTTTCCTCTCCCTCCTCTCTTCCTCTAAGGTCCCCCTTCCTTCTATCTCCCTCAATCATCCTTTTTCCCCTGAGTGCAAGACTGAAGAATCCACACTCTGATCTTCCTTCATCATAAGCTCCATATTGTCTGTGGATTGTATCATAGTCATTGTGAGCTTTTGGGTTAATATCCACTTATCAATGAGTACATACCATGTGTTTTCTTTTGTGTCTGGGTTATCTCACTCAGGATGATATATTTTAGTTCCATCCAATTCCCTGCAAATTCCACGAAGTTGTTGTTTTTTTAATAGCTGAGTAGTACTCCACTGTGTAAATGTAACACATTTTCTGTATCCATTCTTCTTTTTAATGGGTGGTTTCCAGCTCTGGCTGTTATAAATAAAGCTGCTATAAAGATAGTGGAGCATGTGTCCTTGTTATATGTTGGAGCACCTTTTTGGTATATGCCCAGTAGTGGTATAGCTGGGTCTTCAGGTAGAACTATTTCCAATTTTCTTAGGAACAGTCAGATTAATTTCCAAAGTGGTTTTACTAGCTTGCAGTCCCACTAGCAATGGAGCAGTGTTCCTTTGCCTCCACATAATATTCAACATCTGCTGTCACTTGCATTTTTTATCTTAGCCTTTCTGCTTGTTGTGAGTTAAAGTCTCAGGGTCATTTTGATTTGTATTTCCCTGGTAACTAAGGATGTTGAACATTTATTTAAGTGCTTCTCAGCCATTTGAGATTCTTCAGTTGAGAATTCTCTGTTTACCTCTGTACTCCATTTTTTTTTTTCAGAGCTGAGGATCAAACCCAGGTCCTTGAGCTTGCTAGGGAAGCACTTTCCTGCTGAGCTAAATTCCCAACCCCTGTACTCCATTTTAAAAATAGGATTAATTGGTTTTCTTGGGTCTAACTTCTTGTGTTCTTTGTATATTTTGGATATTAGCACTCTATCAGATGTAAGGTTGGTAAAGATCTTTTCTCAATCTCTGTGTTGCCTTTTGGCCTATTGACAGTGTCCTTTGCCTTACAGAAGCATTGTAATTATAAAAGTTTCATTTGTTAATTGTTGACCATATAGCATAAGCCACTGGTGTTCTGTTCAGGAAATGTTCCCCTGTAGTAATGTGTTTGAGCCTCTTTCCCACGTTTTCTTCTATTAGATTCAATGTAACTGGTTTTATTTGAATATCCTTAATCTACTTGAACCTGTGCTTTGTACCAGGGGATAAGAATGGATCAATTTGCATTCTTCTACATGCAAATTGAACCAGCACCTTTTGTTGAAAATGCTATCTTTTTTTCCACTTGATGGTTTTACCTCCTTTGTAAAAGTGACCACAGGTGTATGGGTTCATTTTTGGATCTTCTATGATATTCCATTGATCTACCTGCCTGTATCTGTACCAATACCATACAGTTTTTATTACTATTGCTCTATAGTACACCTTTAGGACAGATTTTGTGATTCTCCCAGAAGTTCTTTTATTGTTGATAATAGCTTTTGCTGTCCTGCTATTTTTGTTATTCCAATGAATTTGAGAATTGCTCTTTCTATCTCTGTGAAGAACTGCGTTGGAATTTTGATGGGAATTTTGGTAAAATGCTCATTTTTATTATGTTAATCCTGCTTATCCATGAGCATGGGAGATCATTCCATCTTCTGAGGTCTTCTTCAATTTCTTTGTTCAGGGACTTGAAGTTTTTGTCACACAGAATTTTCTTTTTTTTTGTTTTGTTTTGTTTTGTTTGTTTTTCGAGACAGGGTTTCTCTGTGTAGCCCTGGCCATCCTGGAACTCACTCTGTAAACCAAGCTGGCCTCCAACTCAGAAATCCATCTGCCTCTGCCTCCCAAGTGCTGGGATTAAAGGCATGTGCCACCACCACCTGGCTCAGATTTTTCACTTGCTTGTTTAGAGTCACATCAATATATTTTATATTATTTGTGACTATTGTAAAAGATGTTTTTCCCTAATTTCACTCTCTACCCCTTCATCCTTTTAGGAGAAGAAGGCTATTGATTTGTTAGAGTTAATTTTATATCCAGCGACTTTGCTGAAGTTGTTTTCAGCTGTAGGAGCTCTTTGGTAGAATTTTGGGGTTTGCTTATGTATACTATTATATAATCTGCAAATAGTTATATCTTGACTTGCTCCTTCCCAATTTGTATCCCTTTGGTCTCCTTTTATTGTCTAATTGCTGTGGATAGAACTTCATGTATTATATTGAATAGGTAAGGAATGAATGGGCAGCCTTGTCTTGTCCTTGATTTTAATGGGATTGTTTTGAGTTTCTCTCCATTTAGTTTGGTGTTGGCTATTTGTTTACTGTATATTGCTTTTATTATATTTAGGAATTTACGTTGAATTCCTGATATCTCCAATACTTTTAACATGAAGGGGTGTTGCATTTTGTCAAATGTTTTGCATCTAATGAAATGATCATGTGGTTTTTTTATTGATATTGTTTACATAGTAGATTACATTGATGGATTTCATTTTGTGAACCATCATTGCATTCCTGCAATGAAGTCCACTTGATGATGGTAAATGATCATTTTGATATGTTCTTTAATTTAGTTTGTTCAAATTTTATTGAGTATTTTTCCATCAATATTCATAAGAGAATTTGGTCTGAAGTTCCCTTTCTTTGTTGAGTTCTTTTGTGGTTCAGGTATGAATGTAACTGTGACTTCATAGAACAAATTGGGTAGTGTTCCTTCTGCTTATATTTAGTGGAATAGTTTGATCTAATTATTTTTTTAAATTTCCCTTGTTTTTGTCATTATGTCTCCCTTTTTATTCATTTTTTTTAATTGAGATACTATCTTTGTTCCCTCTAGTTAGATTGGCTAAGGGATTATCTATCATGTTGATTTTCTCAAAGAACCAACTCCTAGTTTTTTTTGATTCTTTATGTAGTTCTCTTAGTTTCTACTTGGTTGATTTCGGCCCTGAATTTGATTATTTCCTGCACCTAATTCTCTTGGGTGTGGGGAAGGACACAACATACTCGTCAAAGGAAAAAATCCACCAAGATGAGCTATCATTTCTGAACATCCCAATACTGAGGGTAGAGACTGTGGAGAACTAACAGCTTGTGGTCTGCTTCAGGGCTAGGTGTGAGGCTGGAGAATTTGCCTTGGCTACAGGGTGAGTTGGAGATCTGTATTTATCCTACCTTCTTTCTTGTTTGGACTGGTCTGTGGATTCCTAGGGAATGGCAGTTGAAGCTGGGGGCTGGGACAGTACAGTGAGTTGAGGAAGTGATGTTTGGAGGGGAAGGTCTATGTGTTCCACTGTAGATGAGGTTGAGGAGAAGGAGGCCTCAGTTGGTAGTATTCTGTAGAGGCAGGGATTTGACTGGACGTTGGATTTGGAGGAGCTGAGGTAGGGTTGAAGAGCTGCAGTCAGCCTGTCTGCTTCCCTGGGTATAATGGCCTTTGAGTTCCCTGGGAATGTTGTTACATTTTGATTGTATATCCCTATCACTATATTAGTTCTGTCAGTCCAAACACAAAATTTGGAACACCTATGTTCTTCCTTGATTTTTTGGTTTTTTGAAATACTCATTGTGGAGACGTTTTTCTCTGTGCTGAAGTATATTCTTAAGTACTCATTTTATTTGGAGCTAATAAAAATGGAATATTTTTTTCTAATTTCTACCAATGAGACTACAGTTCAGTATGTATAAAGACTACATATATAGATATATTGATTTTGTATCCAGAAATTTTCTGTTTATTACATCTAGAGTCCTATAATAGAGTGTATGCAAAAACATGTTGTCCACAAATGACGATAGCGAGACATTTTTCTTCCCTATTTGAACCATTTTATGTCTTTTTAATGATGAATTACTCTAGCTATGTTTTCTTTAAAATGGATCAAACTCTCTCACTTAAAATTTAAAACACATCTGGATATGGTAACACATGCCTTTTATACCAGCACAAGGAGTCAGAGATAGATCTCTGTGAGTTCCAGACTTATCTGATCTGCATAATGACAACCTGTCTCAAATTAATAAATAATTAGTTTTACAAACAAACAATCAAACAGAGAATAAATATATTTCAAAACAATGAAATGAAATTATAGGGAATTCTCTTTAAGTCATTGAGGTAGTCTAGAAATTTCTTTGTTTTTTTTTTTAAATTAAACTATTTTATTTATTTACCTACTAAAAGTTGTGCCATTCTGGGTTCCCCTCCCTGAATTTTTTATTCCATTCTCCCTTCCTCCCACCTCTGAGAGGGTGCTCCTCTACCTACCCACTTCTTACCCCCACCAGCATCCCTCTTTCCTGGGGCATAAAGTTTCCTCAGGATACCCCACAAGGAAGTCTTCTGCTACACATGTGCCAGGGCCACACCAGCCCATGCATGCTCCTTAGTTTTTGCCTTTGTCTCTAGGAGGTATGAGTGGTTTGGGCTAGCTGACACTGTTGTTTTTCCTATGTGGTAGTAATTCTTTTAGGCTCCTTCAGTCTTTCCTCTAACCCTTTCATATTGGTACCTGACCTCAATCCAATGGTTGACTGAAAGTATCTGTATTTGTCTCAGTGAGTTGCAGGTAGAACCTCTCAGAGGACAGCCATGCCAGAATTCTATCTACAGGCACAATATGACCTCAGTAATAGTGTCAGGATTTGGTGTGCATGCATGGGATGGATCCCAAGTTGGGACGGTCACTTGGTGGCCTTTCTTTCAGACTCTGCTCCATTTTTGTCCATGTGTTTCTTATATATAGGGACAATTCTGCTTTATAAAAATTTGAAAATGGGTTGATGAACCCCTGCATCAACTAGGAGCGTTGTCTATCCACTGGAGTTGGTTTCTTCCAGTTTCATCTCACCATTGTTGGGCATTTCAGCTGATATCTTCCCCACTGAGTCCTGGTAGCCTTTCACATTACAGGTCTCTGGGAAGTTGTAGAGGTTTCTCTTGCCGCCTAACCCCCACTGGTACATATTTCAATTCATTCTTCTGGTCCTCTGGGCTTCTCTCTGGTCTTCTACACACTTATTCCTGACCTTCTTTCCCTCTCTCCCACAAAGTATCCTCTCTCCCTCTGCTTCCCATGATTATTTTGTTCCTCTTCTATTATACAATTAAGTTTATGTTATGATACTACTTCACACCTCTCAAAGTGCTATTATCAAAATAATTGACAAGAAATGATCAAGAGGATGAGGGAAAAAGGAAATCTTATTCCCATCTGCTGAGGGCGCAAATTAATGCATTCATTATGGAAGTCTATGTCTGGAGTACTCACATAAATAAAAATAGAACTGATATGTGAATCATCTGTTCCATTATTGAGCATATACAAAATGAATATCATATCCTGCCATAAAGGTATTTACAAATCTCTGTTTAATGCTGCTCTATTTACTATGGCAAGGGCATAGAGCTCATTTATATATTAATAAACAAACAAGTAACAATTAAAGTTAGCTCATATACAAAATGGAATTGTATTCAGCTTTAATGAAAATGCAATCACAAAGTCTGCAGGGAAATGGTGTAATTAAAGAATGTATCATATTATGAAATGTCACCCAAACTTAGGAAAATATAGAAAACTTGAATGTTCATGCTCACATACAGATCCTACCTATAATGTACGCATGTATACATGTCAACACATGTGAGGGTAGGAGCACTATAAGGGTCAGAAAGGAAATAAAGACAAAATTATGTAGTGAGGAATGTCTAAATTGAGTTAATAGGACAATTGTGGTATAAAATAAAATTTAAGATGATCTATATATCTCTATGTTTTTCTATACCCACTTCTATCTATCTATGTATCTATCTATGTATCTACCTATGTATCTATGTAATCTATCTATCTATCTATCTATCTATCTATCACTATGCTCCTTCATGTATTTTCTATTTTTTATATATATAGAACAGATCATAATTGATTTATTTTTAAGTTCTTTACATCAAAAAGATTTTGACGTAAAAATGTTACTCATCATAATTAGGCTTCCTCATCCCAGATAAAGAGAATTCAACATATACTCACAAATAAATATATTTTCATCATGTGTATGGATGCAAAACTGAAACTACAACACTATCTAGATTACAGGAAAATTAGATACAGGAAAAGGTTTTGATAATTGCTGTCAACAATCTATCATAAAAGTAATAGAGATGACAAAAATAAAGGGATAATACTTGAGCTTAATAAATATTACATGTAACACACTTAAGCCAACATAATGGTATGTGGGGAAAAAACTCAAAGCATTCCACTACAATGAGGAACAAGGCAAGATTTTCTAGTCTCTAGACTTCTACTCAACAAATTATTTAAGTGAAACTCATAAGCTAAGAAAATCAAGACGAAAGAATGAAAGAAAGGAATGCAAGTAAGAAAAGAAGTCAAAGTTTCTCTATTTGCACATAATTTGATTAAAATGATTCTATCATAAAAGATTTCCCCAAATTTCCACTCAACACTGTTGTGATGTTAATTACACCAAGTATTTATAAGTTATCAAACATATTATTAGTTATGTTATATATTATTGATAACTGTGTGTGAGAGAGAGATAAAGAGAGAAAAGAGAGAGATTAGAGTGTGAGATACAAAGACCTGAGTGTGTGTGTATATGTGTGTGTGTGTAATAACGAGGACATCTAATATGTGACATGCATATTTCCAGTAACTATGTGTATAACTTCAAAAATAGCATTCAAGCTCATGTGTTGGTCTTTATAACTGGTAGAGCAGAAGCAGGCAAGACTTTTCTTACATCAGGAAAACCTGTCTTTGACAACAAAAAAAGGAGCAAGGTGTTTACTCAAGTTTCTTAACTACGTTTAACACCATTTAAGTTTCCAGTATTATACATCTTAGTATTATTAGTGTATTAAATATGTATTAGTTACTTTTCTATGCCTTTGATCAAAATACCAGAAAAAATAACTTATTGAGAATTTTATGTTGGTAATTATTAAAATTCTAGCAGCTTAGGTTCTAGACCCATTGCTCGGGTTGTGAAGGAATAAGTACAGGACATTCTGACAGACACACATAAATGAATCTCATCATATTTATTAGTTACAACAAAAGGCAATAAGGTAGCATTTGTCTATAGAAAGGCATGTACTCCACTATATTCATTCAGCCTTGTTCATAATAACTGGAAACTGGAAGCAACTCAGCTGTCCCTCACATGAAGAATGGATAAAGAGAATGTTGTTTATTTAAACAGTGGAATACTATAAAAACAAAGACATCTTGAAATTTTCAAGCAAATGGATGGAACTAGAAATATCATCCTGAGTAAGGTTACCCACTCTCAAAAGGACACGCTCACTGGACTCTGATAAGTGGGTGTTAGCCATAAATCTCAGAATACCCATGATATCCCCAACAGATGACAAGAAGATAAAAAAAGTAATCCCCAAGTGAGAATGCTTAAATCACACATAGAAGGAGAAATAAAATAGTCATGTGAGGCAGAGAGAGCAAGAGACCTCAATGGGAGAGTGGGAGAGGATGGAATGGGAGGTCAGGATCAAGTATAGGAACAGACAGATAAGAGGCACAGAGGACCAGGAAAATGAGTGAAAATACATAGCTGCCAAGGATGGGAGGAGGTTAGGGGAATCTTTAGGAAGTACCAGAGACCTGGGAAGGGAGATGCCCAGCAGTGCAGTTATGGAACCTGAAGAGACCATCTCTCATAGTCAGACAGGACCCACAAATGAGGGATGGGGATACAAAATCATTTAAAAATCTTTGACCCAACATTAATCCTGTCAAATAGAAATGCATAGATAAAAATGGAGCATAGACTGAAGAAATGGCTGACAAGCAATTGTCCCAACTTGGGATCCATTCCATGGGTGAGCACCAATCTATAACACTATTATTAATACTATAGAGTGCTTGCAGACAGGAGCCTAGTATGTCTGTCCTCTGAGAGGCTCTACACAGCATCTGACTGAGACAGATGCAAATACCTACAGCCAAGCATTAGAGAGAGGTTGGGCACCTCAATGGAAGAGATACAGAACAGACTAGGGAGCTGAAGAAGACCACCAACCACAGGAAGACCAGCAGTGTTTAACAACCTGGACCTCTGGGAGCTTCCAGAGACTGAACTGCTAACCAAAGAGTACATGTGGGCTGTTCAGAGGTCCTTGACACATATGAACCAGAGGGCTACTTTGTCAGGCTTCAGTAGAAGAGAATTCTTCAAAGTGTTGACACACCAGAATTACAGGATGTAGTAGGGGTCACTCTTTAGAGGCCAAGGAAGTGTGGATGAGGTTAGAACTCTTCATGTGGTGTAAATAAAAATAACTAATAAATTCAAAAATTAAATAAATAAGTAAGAAATAATTACTTTTCTGCACCTTTGATGAAAAGATCAGAATGAACAACTTGATGGGAAATTTATTTTGGCTTATATTCCTTCTATGGAGCCAGTTTTGCACTTAGCAGTTTTCTATATCTCATGTAGCTATGGTACTAGATTAATGGTGAGGATGGTGAAGGAATGAAGAAAGGATATTTTCAGAGACACATATAAATGCATATTGAATTGGTGGCGTACTCTGATACTGCTGCCACTGAAATTACACTTTTGTCCATAACAGCTTTTTGTTGAGTACTCGCAGGTTGTAAATATCTAGGATAATGAAGCCTCAGTTGGTAGCCTCTAAACACAATGATCAGTCATTCATAAAAATTCACACTTAGTCTCCCAAGGAAAGTTTGCTATTACATGTATATCAGGGACAAATGGGTTATGGCTTCCCTAATTTTCCATGAGCCATCTTTTCCTTCCTTTCCTTTCCTTTCCTTTCCTTTCCTTTCCTTTCCTTTCCTTTCCTTTCCTTTCCTTTCCTTTCCTTTCCTTTCTTTCTCTTTTCTCTTTTCTCTTTTCTCTTTTCTCTTTTCTCTTTTCTCTTTTCTCTTTTCTCTTTTCTCTTTTCTCTTTTCTTTTCTCTTTTCTTTTTTCTTTTTTTCAGGCAGGTTAACAGATTATATCCACATCAAGATACATTTCTGTCTAGTCTTACTGTCAGGTGAATAGTGACTGCATAAAAAGAATTTAAAAATATTTCTGATTTAGGCAGAAATATATGCTTAGCACTAAAACCTTAGGTAACTACTCAGAGTGATTGGGATCATAGATCATAAAGGGAAATCATCTATTGCCACATTACCAAACCAACATGATGCCTCACTACACTCTAAATGTTTATCCTATCATACAGATAAGTATAGGTAGGGCCCAGACCATCACACATGTAAAACTTGATTTCCAATAGTAAAGATAAGTTGGAATGCTTGCAAGAGCCAGAGGAACAGGAGGCTAGCTGTGAAAATGCTTCAGGAAATGTCAGAGAGACTACACACATGAACTCTCTTCAATGGACCTTCCTAAGTAAGACCTGAACAAGGATGATCCTGACAAATATGGTAACATAGAAAATAAGTATCATTTGGTTACAACAACAGATAGAATTTCAGACAACTAATGAATGTTGAGATTGGGAGAAATAATCTTGCACAGACTAGAACCTGTCAGTTGGCCATCTACTACCAACTTGTTAGCCCTGACATCTAATATGTTTCTATATATGTGAGAGTAGTTAAAGAACTAGAATGACAAATGTGAGAGAAATGGAGAGGTGTACATTGGCAGGAAGAAAGAAAAGGGGGGACATCAAGGTAGTTATAACTAAATTTCAAAAACAATAATATATTTTTAAAATTTTTAAATTTTGTTGTATGACAAAACCATAAATTTGAGAATTACAGAAGGAATCTCGCAACGTACAAACTTGGCAAGCAAACTACAAAATCAGATAACAGTTTAAGATTGAGAATCTTGTGATTTAGAGAAAGCTGGGGGTCAAGAGAGAGTCAGAGTCTGGAACAATTCATATTCTAGGAAAGAGAGAGATGATTTTTGTAGTAAACAGAAATGAAATTATCTTGTAACAAAATGAGGACTTGTCATAAGAGACATCAGACTGGTTCATCACACAAGGAAAACCTTAATACACTTATGCTGCTAAAAGGACATAGTAACAAACTGGAAATAGTAATAAACTGTCTGCTACATTCTCAGCTTTATACTCAGAGATTAGTACCTCAGTCCTCATTAACGAAACTTTTTTGGCATTCTCTTGTGATTAGCACAAAGGTCAACTTTTATTCAAGAGGATGAGAATAAGAGACTCTGAAATGCCAAGGAAAACATATGGAACATCTCTACAGAAACCCTTCCTTCCAAAACTTGGGGAGTCACCATGGAAGAAGAGGCAGAAAGAAGGTTATGTACTTCGTGGTGGTAGGTGATTCCTAGTAAACAGGATTTGTCCAGGCAAAGCAGAGGTCTTGCCCATGTGAATTCACTTGTTATGACCATATGCACAAAACTTCCACAAGATCAACCTGGAAAAATCTCAACTGAGTGCACAAAGTGAGGAAGTCCCACTACTAGATGAAAGCTAATGGCCACAGTCAGCATCTGAGGGAGAAAGTATCAGACATCTCTAAGATTTCAAACTTTTAGAGATTAGTGTTGTCTCTGTACTAGGCACATATAGGCATCAGTATTTAGTTTTTGCTTGATTGTTTTAAAGAACACATGAAATTTGTAAGGTATTCTGGTGGGTAGTTAAGAAAAGAACAGAATTATAAGGGAATAATCATTTATAGACTTGAGTAAAACACATGCCTGTATGAAGCACACAAACATTTTACATAATAAAGAATGTATATCTAAATATAAACTATGTTGATTAGCGTTAGAAGAAACAAGTGAAGACAGGAATCCAAATAATCACAGAGAATTCTTAAACTTTCTCATGAATCTGTGCTCAAAGTTTCTTTCATCTTCCTCAAGAGACCTGTTAAGCATTCAGGGTCATGAAAACACTATTCAAAACATCTTATCCCTTTGGATAAATTTACAAGAAATTTTCTCTAAAGCATTTTTATAAATTAACAACTGGAAAACTTTATAGATGATCCTGTATCTCAAAGTCTGCAATGCCATTGCCGAGGAAGTTGAAATGAAAATTACAGCTCTGGAGGGAGATCTGGTCACAGAGTCACAGACCTCTCCCTCAGGTTTGAGTGACTCTTATACAGATACTTATTAATGACTCTGGGTGTGCACAACTAACCTATTATCTTGCAGTGGCAAGAAGCCAGGTGAGTACTTTGTATTTCTGCCTAAGCTGCAGCATCTGCAAAGAAGACAAGCTTGGTAAGCACTTGGATGTGCTAAAAGGAAAATGATGCAGAGGGAGATCCATGTAACAGACAGTGAAGGCACAAGAATATTTCCATAGTTAAGAAATAATATGAAAAGTTAAAAGTTTTTCTCACCACGGCCCATTCCCTGTCATTTCTTACTGTAATATAAGTCCCCAATTAAGGCTGTCAGTAGCAAAAGGAAAATGCCGTCCATCTGTGAAGATGCTAAATGATTGTGGTAAAATTCAATGTGATAACTCACCTTATGATGCATGTTGTGTATACTAATTTTAAGTATTACATTATTATTTAATTTATCATGGTTTCATACCATAGGAAATATTCAAATGGAAATATAAGTAACAAGCAGTCCTGGGAAGTGCAGGATTTAAACGTGTTTCTGGTGTGAAAAGAATTCATAAATGACACTTCATCTATACCCAGTTACAGGCAGTAACTGAGTTTGTATTGATTAGTCATTGGTACACTGTCAGATTTGAAGGCTCTCCTTCTTGAATGTGGAAGGTAACATGGAAAGGAAGTTGAAAATAAGTGTTGAGCAATGACAGACAGGATGAAATGTATCTTGGTTTATTTTCCATGGTTTAATAATTCTTTAAGCCCAACCTGATATCATATATGTTTTCACTGTTTATTATTGTTCTTGGAACGCAGACACTTTTTCATGATATCCTAGTGGTTCTATTCCTCAGATAAATTTGTAGTAATATCTAGTGCTATATGTCAATGTATTGTGTTTAAGGTTTCAAATACATTCTTCAGATTTTGCAATATTAACTTGTTTGCATGTCCTCTATTTGAATGGATCTTAAGTTTATTGTACAGAAATAATACAGAAATTATCAAGAAGCAAGGTAGGTATTGAAAACCTATAATACCAGCATTTGGAAGGCAAAGTTAGTCAGATCTCTGTGACTTTTGAGGCCAATATTATCTACTAGTGATAACAAAAACAACTAGTATCATATGTTGAGACTCTATCATGAGAAAAATATATTTAAAAAGCAAATACATGATCAATTTTAAAGAAAATATATTAATAACGTAATACTCATAAACTCCTATTACTTATAAATATATGCTAATGTTTCATGTTGCATTTTGTACAGGGTAATAGTATTAGTAATTCATCCGTACTTTGTCCTATAGACCTTCCCTCTGCAGGGACAATAATTCACATTTCTAGTGGCATATTGAATATCAAGTTCACCTTGTGCTTCTAAAATCAATGTGACAACCAGGAGAACTTTCTGTCATGTCAGACCACACTGAAAACACTGAATTTTATTAAAAGCTCAAAAGCATTAGCATTTGCCATTATCCTATGAAATAAACTTTGTTAAATTTGAAAATTATTTTTAGAATTGTTTATATATCTATTTTTGTTTTCTGTACATGCATGTTTTCCCTACATACACACACACATACATATATACATATATACATATATATATATATGTATATATGTAAATGTGCACCATGAGATTGCAGTGCCTACAGAGGCCAGTAGACTTTGTTAGAACCAATTGATTTGGAATTACAACCAGTTGTGAGCCACCATGTGTTTGCTGGGAATCAAACTGAGCTC
This sequence comes from Mastomys natalensis, assembly GCA_021653895.1. Lineage (NCBI taxonomy): Eukaryota > Metazoa > Chordata > Mammalia > Rodentia > Muridae > Mastomys > Mastomys natalensis. Next base: position 15,992 of record JAJTUV010003589.1, read on the forward strand.
CTCTGAAACAGCAGTAAGTGTCCCTTACCGTCTCTCTATTCACCCCGCCCCCCAATTAAAACCTTTTTGCAGCAAAATGCATACAACACATAAAAACAAAATGAACAAAACGTCAAATGATGAACACAAAGTTTCTGGGAAGAAGGAGAATTTTGTAAGCATATCTCATTGCTCTGTTAATAGACTGACGTGAAAATGTTTCTGTCACAGTAGCCATGTTCAAGACCTTCAAGCATTCACTCTGTCCCTAAGCACTTTTCATTTTGAAAGTCTCCCTTGCCCTTTGTGCTTCTAAGTTCATGTCTTGGCTGTGGAAATAATGCTATTGTCCAGATCATACAGATCCTACCTCAAAGAAATTGTCAACCTGAAAGGATAGCACCTTATATGTTGTCACTGCTATTTGCTAATTGTACACTTAAATTAAAATGTATTTTCTATTTTACACTTACTTTTTCTAATACTTTATTACATGAATATTTACAAGTAAGAATATTGAATTTCAGTGGATGTGACCAGTGTGACCACACTGTACTCTTGTGAGCAAAATCCTATGACTATGGAAACAGATGTCCAGATAATTAATACACAGTGACCTCACAGATCATAGAAAAGGAGTAGTCACACACTGTGGTGTACATTGGTCACTGTTACTTTTCCTTAATATTTTATCTTGCTTCTTTACAATAAATTTGGGAGGATGTCCAAAACTTGAAATCTTGAACACATGGATCATATAATTATAAGTTGTTATCATACAAAGTTCACAGCAGCTCTTGCAATAAAGCTTCCTGTCATTTTATTTTTGTAATTTTTCCATCTTCACAGATGTGGTAGGATAGGTCCACTGCCATCAATTTCCTAGAAATGTAACTAGGCTATCAGCAAGCCAACAACTCCAGGTAAACAGAACTAAAAAAGCTTCCAATGATACTGGATTTTCACTTTTCCACTGGTGGACAACATGTAACCTAGATTGTCATAATTTCTTCATAAATAAGCATCAGATAAATCAGCAAAAGCACAGACAAAGAACACACTTCTGATACTATTTTGATTAACATTTTAGTGAATTACATATCTGTTGCATTGTTCATGTATATTGGATCGTGTTTGTTGGGATATTAGTCTCCAATTGAAATTAACAAATCTCATGTGCAGACACCACCTGCCATTCTTTAACAATCTTAAACCAAACTGAATTTCTTTATTTTTGTGATTTATACATTTTCAATTATGGAAACAAAATTCACAATCATATATTTCATAGAATTTCACAAATGAAACATCTCTTGAAATCCAGTAGATGAAGCAGGGAAAAAATCTTTATGATTTTCAATGGTCTATGTATTTGTAGAATTGTATATCTTCTGTCTATATTGATTAATTAATTCATCATGGACTGTTACTGGGAACATGTGAGTGGTATGCAGACTGAAATTCCCAAGGTTATTACTAGATTATAACCTCCATGTTTTCTTTCTATCTTCTTTCTATCTTTCTTTCTTTCTTTCTTTCTTTCTTTCTTTCTTTCTTTCTTTCTTTCTTTCTTTCTTTCTTTCTTTCTTTTTTGATACAAAGAAATCTATTTTGGTTGTTATTCTAAGGGTTGTGCTTCCTGTCAAACAGGTGTCTATTTGTTTCATGTAAGCAGATATAGGCAGTTTTCAACAGGCTTTAGTGACATGCACAGCCATTGCCAGGGCAGGATGTTGCTGTATTACCAGAACTATATCAAAATTTGGTATTTTCAACTATTTTTTGTACATTTTTTTGTTCGTTTAAAATTTTTCACTTTTTTGGTTATTGTTTTTAATTGTCCTGGCCGGAGCAGGTGGGACCAGGCCAAAGACAGCAGGGCAGGAGCAAGAGGGGGAGGGAAAGCACATCTTTTTAGACTTTTTACTACTTAGTGTTTGAATTGAACCAATTCTTCATTCTCCCTTCTGCCTACACTAACTTCAGCTTATGTGTGTAGTGATGACTTTGGACTACACTGCTTTGGCTCCTGGAGGATCTCATGTGTGCACCTGCTCAGAAGATATCTGGATTCATGAATGGAAGACACATACACACAGCCACAGCCACACACACACACACACACACACACACACACACACACACACACTCACCACACACACCAGTGAATTTTAAAATACCTTGGCTACTTCAAAGGCTGGGACTCGTAAACCTTCCCCAGCAACCCTAGGCCCAATCGGGGAAGTAACCAGTGGCTACTTGCCTGTATTCTTACATGGGTCAGTAAGCTTTATCTCCTGCAGTTCCTATGTCCACCCCTAGTCTGCTGCTTCATCAGAATAGCTCCTTTTCTTCCCCCTGTGTCCTAGCCCAAACAACTCTAAGGGTCCTGCATGACCTCCCTTTGTCCAGATATTGGCCTTTGTCATCCTTATTGATAAATCAAAACCAACTGGGGACAAAGACCTTTAGCATTTGGACATGCAGATTACTGAGTGATCAAAGCATTGGAATCAATCTCCAACATCTGTGTTCCACATACATTTTTCCTTCTACTCCCTTATCTTACATATTCCCTTACATTTACAGGACTCTCTCACAGAGGCAATTGATGAACATTTATGGGCCCATTTTAATTTTGTGGATTCAAAACATACTCATTTCTATATAATCCCACATTTGAAAAATTATAAGCTGAGACAGTATTGAGACAGAATCTACACTGTTGATTTTTCTTAAGCTGTCTTAACTTTACTTAGGACAGTCCCTTTTCTTCACTGACATAGCCATTCCCCAGTGTGTTCTGCAGGCCCAGCACATGGGGAAGGGAAGACTATTAGTATTGGTAGTTCCTAAGAACACAGCTCGTTTCTCTACTTTCTTTATCTTCTACAGATTCCAGACTTCACTGCCCATCCTGTCGCAGTTCTTGACTGTCAGCTCATGAGTGTGTAGAGCAACATTTCCCCAACTGGGACTTCTTGAATCAGCATGGTGAAATAACAAAAACATGACAAGAAACGGAGATCTTGAGTACTGTTCCACTGTTATTCATTCTGCATGGGATCGCTTCTGATCTAAAGAGAATTTTGTGACAACTTGACTTGCAGGTGTGGTATTCTGAGAATTTTCTCCAACTGCACTGCTTGGACAGGCTGATTAAGTCATTGCCTTCATTCCCACCATTTCCACTGTAGTCTTTTAAGTAGTGCATGACAATTACACATACAATTTTTCCCACTTTTTTATTTATTTATTTATTTATTTATTTACTCACTTTACATTCTGTTCACTGCTCATCCTTCCTTCTCCTTTACCTCTCAGAGGGTAGACAACCCCTGGGAATCCCTCCAACTCTGGCACATCGAGAATCTGCAAAAATAGACATATTATCTTCCACTGAGGCCAAATAAGGCTGCCAGTGACTGGAATGGAACCAAAACACAGAAAATAGTTTCAGGCACAGCCCATGGCCCAGCTATTGGGAGACTGCATCATACAAGATGTCCCCAGATATCTAACAGCACATACCTGCATGTGCATACATGCTTGTATATCTAGGTGCTGTGACACTGCATAAGAACTAACTCATAATAATATGTATTCTGTCACTTGAACCATCATTTAAATGTGTTTTATGCACTTAAACAAATTTCTTATCTATGAGTTTTTATATATATATATATATATATATATATATATATAATTCTGAATGGTATTAATTTTTCATTATTCACTACTTAATATTAGATGAAATGTACTTTAAGAATTGACATATTTGAGGTTGATAGTAGTCATTAAAATTGTCTTCCTCTGTTACGTGACTAGAAAATAAGAATATAATCGTACAGTCTTGGATTATTCTTGTTAGTACTGGTTCTCTCTTTTCATTGCTTCTCACAGGACAAGTAATCCTAACCATAAGGATGCATATTCTATGATAATGAAGGCATCTTTCCAATTACCAGGTGCGTCCTGAAATCTTCACCAATCTGATAATATTGTAGTGTATGTAAGTATGTACTGTAAGGTATAATTGCTACTGTCAGAATTTCAAGAAAGTGTTGTTACAGTATATAGAGTACATAGACTAAAGTTTATGATACTGTATTCCAGTGCTTTATGACCCCTCTGATTTTCCTCTCAGTAGCGATTAGATTAATACATATTAGTTTTTAATAATTAATAAGTATTAATTATTAATACTTTTCATTCATTTTTATCAGAAAAATGGATGTGGCTATAATCTAAGAAGAATCACACCCAATCACAGAATGGAATTCTGGAAAATGACAATCAAAGTCATATTTTTGGCACAAATTACAACTGGAGTCATGGGAAATGCCTTGTTTCTTATCTTCTATCTGGTTTACTATATAGAACATACATTAAAGCCCACAGATTTGATTCTCATGAACATAATGGCATCCAATATCTTGATAGTTCTTTCTACAGGAGTGCCAAACACATTGGTAGGTTTTGGGTTGAAGCAGTTTTTAAAGGATTTTGGATGCAAATGGATTTTGTATGTTCAAAGAGTAGGCCGGAGTGTGTCCATTAGCACCACATGTTTCTTGAGTGTCTTCCAGGTCATCACCATCAGTCACAGGGAATCCTGTTGTAAGGATCAAAAAGCAAAGGCTGCAAAGTACATTGGCTTCTCCATTTTCCTACTCTGGGTCTTGTCCATGATTATACACTTCATTTTCTTGGTGCACATACTTGTCAAAAGAAATAACAAAAACATGACAAGAAACCGAGATTTTGAGTACTGTTCGTCTGGAGGGCAAAATGAAATTAATGACTTGCTCTATGCAGCATTGGTGGTGTGCCCTGAAATCTTCTTTTCTGTGCTCATTGCCTGGTCCAGTGGCTCCATGATTGTCATTCTGTACAGACACAAGCAGAGGGTTCAACACATCCACAGCAGTCATGTGTCAAGGAGAAATTCTCCAGAATCCAGAGCCACCCAGAACATTCTTGTCCTGGTGTCTACCTTTCTGGCATTTTATACTGTCTCCTCTGTCTTACAAGGCTGCATTGCTCTTTTGTATCATCGCAGTTGGTGGCTGGTGAATATTACCCGCCTCACTTCTCTGTGTTTTCCATCTTTGGGACCCTTTGTTCTAATGAGTCGTTACTCTATTATGCCTAGATTCAATTTGGTCTGGATATGGAATAAAATTTCCTAATTTTATTTAAGTAGTTTAATGGTATATTTTACTTGGTTTCCTGGTGTTAACTCCTACTCTTCATCAAAAGGTCAAACAGAGAATTAAATCATATTACCATGTCATTGTAGAGTTTTTGAAAATGAGAATGGGAATTTGTTTGCTGGTTTAATCAGTAGCCTATATGAACTGATTATATTATGAGGGCCATTGCACTCTTAAGAATCTTCCCTTTGCTCATTTGATTTGCAAATGTGGCAGGGAGAAAAAGCTGTTAATAAAACTGATTTTCTTTTGGCTTTTCATTCTGTTGGGTCAGCTTGGTTGCTAGGAATTTCACAGATATCCTATAGGCCCAACATTCTAACAACAAGGAAAACTGAAACAGTGGCTGGCCATGAACTTGTTCTTCAGGAGGCCCTGATCCCATAGTAGTTGCTAAAGACTGCACCAGGCCTATAATAATAGGAATACATCTTTAACCTCTTATAGACATCAATTCAACATGAACGATGATCTTTGACAGGATCTTAAGCAGTTTTCCTAACCTATTATTGAGAGATTTTTGATCATCAGGGATATTTGATAATAAAATTCTTTTGTTGTTGTTCTGCCTTTATCTGGTTTGACATCATGGGAATCAGTTTCCTCAAAAACGCTTTAACTAAAATAACATAGCCATTATGGAAAACAGTTTTTTCTTCTCCCAATATGTTAAAAATGGAACTACTATTTGACTCAGCTGTTCCACTTTTGGTGCTATACTCAGAAATCCCCATCTCATACCAGAAAAGCATTTATCTATCATTAATCATTGCTGACCTGTTTATTGCAGCAATGAGACAGATCCTTCTAATATATACATAAATACATAAATCAAATATTAATTATTTCATACTTGAAATAGACTATAATTCTACCAGTGTGAAAAAATGGTATCAAAAATATGTAGGAAAAGAATAGATAGATGGATAGGTAGATAGATGGATAGGTAGATAGGTAGATAATAGATAGGCAGATGATAAAACTAAACCATGTCACCCAAACTCAGACAGAAATGATCACATGTTCTCCTTCATGCAGATTCGATCCTATACTACATGTATAATATATATATATATATATATATATATATATATATATATATATATAATAGTAAATGTATAACTTCAGTTACAACATTAATAAAGTAGACCTAGAAAGATAATATTAGGTGATAGGCAGGGAGAGTATCTAGAATATATTACAGTGTATCTGCAATATTTATATTTCTATATTAAGCATTACAATTTAATTTTGTTATTTATGGAAAGGGATATAAATATGTAATTGCTACTGAGGATTAGAACACTAAGGAAAGCTCTATGGCTTCATCATTCTAACTTTCTGTAGATCAGTGAAATGTACAAAAGTTTGGCCTGAGCATGTATTCCATTTACTGGTTATTTTATTGTAGTTTTTAATACTTTTATTTGTGTGTTCATTACAATGAAGTGATTTTAATTTGAAATAAAGTACTACCACAATTTTCCAAAGATGAAGAGACTTTTCCATATATAGCCATCAGTAAATGTAATGTATCACACAAATGGATTTAATAACAATAATTACATAATTATAATGTTTGATGCCAGAAAATAATTTTTTAATATTTGATTGAAAACAACTCTATTCTCATAAATATATCCTGAGTGTAGCTTTCCATGACTCTACTTCATCCAGTTTCTCCCCTCCCATGAAGATCTATACTCTTTCTGTCATTACAAAATAACATGACATCAAGACATAACAAAACACAATACAGAAAGATAAATCACAAACAATCACACTGAAGTTGCAAGAGTCAGATCATTAGCGTCTTCCTTCAGTTATGTTTAATGTGCAAAATGTAAACAACATTTTAAAAATAATACCATAGTTGGGTACAAACAGGAAAACAAAACTTTTCTAAAAACATACCCTACTCAAGTCACATCAATAAAGTGATCACATTGTGGGAAGGATATAGACAATGAAGAAGGAAGAAAATGAGAACAAGATCTGCAAGGGAACAGGGGATGGCACCACTACAGTGGATATCAGTTTATGAAAAGTGCCTTCCAAAAAATATTTATTGGTAATAAAGGAGTTGAAAATTCTAAAATGAGCAGACCATTGAGGAAATACAGAGGGATTTTCTAGTTATGATGTCAAGAAAATTAATGTGTACAACTTAATAATAAATTTTAGTTGATAACTTTCAAACTTAAATAACTAATGAGAAGTTTTATACTACTCAGAATATATTATGTGTCTGACAGGAAAGGTTATCTATCTTGTAAGTGAACCTCTTTTTAACTGAAACTGACACTTCCCACTCTACCTGATTTAACCCGTTTCATGAAAGTCCTCTTGAAATTTCCAACTGTGACTAAAATTAGTGGTCAAAATGTATTGTGAACTACTTGCTACCCATTTCTCGGAAATCAGCAGCATGTGGCTTTTGTGGATTCTTTGCCTTAATATTTTAACTTATATTTTTAGTGATTTTGGGGAATTTCACGCTATGAACCCTATCAAACTCACTTCCCAGTCTTTACAGTTTCACTGAACCATGTTCTCCATTGCTCAGTAGTCAAGCAATTCAGGCAGCAGCAGCAGTGGGTCCATGATGGGGGCCAATTAGTAGAGCGGAGGATCAGCCCTACTTTATATTGACCTGTTTCTTTGAGATAACCATGCCTCTCCATATCTCCCTGCTGCCAGTACAGGTAGCTCCATGACTCACTGGGCAAGACCTTTGTGCTTGAGACTTGTTGGCTAAGAAGCGGCAATAAGGGTACAGATTCATCATTCTCAGATGCACTCAGCTCTTGTGGGTCATCTTACTTTCCAATTTCCTGTGGCCACTTTTTAGAAGCATCTTTTCAAAATATTTTATCTTTTGGTAGTTTCAGAAATACTGTGGTCTCTGCAGGTTCAATTTCTGTAAGTGCATTATCTTTCATGACCTCAATGTTACATAGGAACTTTTATGAGCTCTGTTGGAATACAGGCAGGTGTAGGAATCTGTTCTCTTGCTTCTTTTCCTTTAAAGCTCTCTGTGAAATGAATTTTAAGAAGCTCTGCTCAGGCTCCATAATGTCTTCTGTATGTAAATAATTTTAGGATTCACCATTTGATACTTGATAACCAATTAAGGCAACTTCCCCAGAGAATATTATATTCTCTTTCTCTCAACAATATTTCCATATAGTAGCTCTAACACTCAGAAAAAAAAATTCTCTTTACACAATATTATTGGAATACCCAGAGACAACTAGACTCCTAGGAGGTCTGTCATAACCAGGCTCAGATGTGAGACACACCCCTCAACCCTAGTACCTGGCCTAACTGGGACCCTCTTGAGGCCCAGTAGACACAAGACATATCTATCTAGTAGGATAAACATCTTCCTTTTGACCTGCAACTATGCCTGAGGCAAATCCAGTGCTCTAGACCACTGCCCACACACAGAGACAGCTTGACTCTCAGTAGTTCCTTGCAAACAGGCTCACAGGTAAGGTGACCCTTGTCCCATTACTTGGCCTAACTAGGACTCTCATTGGACCCAGTGGACATGGGACCTATCTGCCCTGCTAGAGGCACATGTTCCTTCTGGCCTGCAACACTGCCCAGGACAGATCTGGCACTCAAGACCCCCTCCCACACCCAGAGACAGCTTGACTTCCATTAGGTCCATCACAATCAGATTTACAGGCTCACAGGTTGATCAATCAAGAACCCCTCCCACACCCAGAGACTTAAGGCTATCCATCATAACCAGACACACAAGTGGGACAGGCTCCAGTTAGAGATAGCAGGCCAAATAACACCAGAGATAACCAGATTGTGAGAGGCAAGGACATGAATATAAGCAACAGAAATCGATGCCACATAATACCATCAGAACCCAGTTCACCCACCAGAGCAAGCCCTGCATATTCTAATACACAGGAAAAGCAAGGTTCCAATCTAAAATCCCATCTCATTATGATGATAGAAGACCTTATGGAACTACTAGTCTCAAGCATAATGGTCTTGCCCAATGAGTCATGGGACTGCCTGCACTGAAAATGTGGAGATATGCAGAGGTATAATGCTCTCCAAGAAACAGATCAATAGGGCTAGTCCTAGGCTCTGTTAATAGGCACCCAGGATAGACCTGTTATTGCTGCTGCCTGAATTGTTTGCCTGCTGAACGATGGAGAGCATGATTTCAGTGGTGCTGTAAAGACAGAGAAGTGAGTGTGATAGGGCTCAGGATATAAAATCCCCTAAAAAAAAAAAATCACTACAAATACTATGGTAAAAAACAGCAAAGAACCCACAAAAGCCACATGCTGTTTGACAGTTGCAGGGAAAAATGACTTAATGCACAGAGGCAGTTCAACAGACTACATTTTGATCATAAGATTTTAGAACATATTTGGGTACTTTCCAATGGCACTTTCCATGAAGGGGGTTAAAAGCAAGGGTAGGGGTTGGAGAATGTCAGTTTCTGGTTAAACCATAGATGGCTTTGACTGGTACAAAAAGAGGAACCTTTGCCCTGTCACAAGAACTTATATATACTCTGAGGAGTGTTATAATTTTCTCATCAGACATACTTTAATTTTAGATAAGATATCCATTAATAACTTATATTATTCATATTTGATGTCATTATTAAATTTTTCTTTGACATGATAACTAGAAAAATATGTCCTCTGTAGTTTTCTTCACATGCTATGGTTTACAAGGTTTAGGCAATTTCAACTCGTCTATCACTCCAATACATACTCCTGGCCACTAGAGCCTTTGTAATTTGGGGGACCACTTTTTATCAACTGATGTCCACTGTAATGCTGTCATCCTCTGTTCCCTTCAAGATATTGTTTTCATTTACTTCCTTCCTCATTGTCTTTATCCTTCCCAAAATGTGATCACTTTACTCATGTGGCTTTAATAGAAAATATCTTTAGAAAAGTTGTATTTTGCAGTATGTACCTAATTATGGTACTGTTTTTTAAAACTTGTTAATATTATTGAACATTAAACATAGCTGAAGGTGGTCAACAAGGGTCTGACTCTTGTAGTTTCAGTATGATGGTTTTTGTTTTATCTTTCTGTATTTCTTTTTGTTATTTTTGATGTCATGTTGTTTTGTAATGACAGAAAGAGAGTTATCTTCATGGTAGGGGAGAAACTGCATGGAGTAGAAACAGGGAAATCTATAGTCTGAATATATTTATGAGAATAGAATTTCAATAAAATATTAAGAAAATAAAATGTTCTGGCATGTAACATGATAAGGGATTTCTGACATTGAGTCTATCTGTGTGATATATTACATGTACTGATGGCTATATGTGGAACAGTCTCTTCATCTTTGGAAAAATTTTGGTAGTATTTTATTACAAATTAAAATCACTTTATTGTAATGAACACACCAATAAAAGCCTTTTAAAAACTACAATAAAATAACCAGTAAATGGAATACATACTCAGGCCAAACTTTTGTACATTTCACTGATCTACAGAAAGTTAGAATAGCCCTGGTGAAGCCACAGAGATTTGCTAAGTGTTCTAAACTCTCAGAAGCAATTACATTTTATATCCCTCTCCACCAGGACCAAAATTAAATTGATAACATTGAATATAGAAATATAGTTATTATGTATCCTTTTTTATAAATTCTGGATACTCTCCCTGCCTATTACCTAAGATAACCTTTCTAGGTCTGCTTTACAAATATTATAACTGAAGTTACACTTATATTCTTTTGCATATATATGTGGAGACATTATCGGATAGGATCTCCATGAAGGAGAACATGTGGACTTTTTTCTTTCTGTGTTTGGGTGACATGTGTTTTATTCATTATCAATCAATCAGTTAATTAACCAATCAATGAATAAATTAATCATTTTTCCTACATATTTTGTGATTCCATCTTTCAACTGGTAGAATTTTAGTCCATTTTATATATGAAGTATTTAATATTTGATTTATTTATTTATGGATATGTTGGAGGGTTCTGTCTCATAGCAGCAATAAACAAATCAGCAATGGTTGTTGACAGAAAAATGTTTCTATGGTATGATATTGTAGGACCGTGAAAGGCAGCCTGGTTTCTGGTGGAGCACAGGCTAGAAACCCTGGAGACCCAAGTGATCTTGAGGGGCCCCAGGTGGGACCAAGATGATCCTAAGGGAAGCCAGGCATTTCACCACACCCCAGACACCTCCATAGATTTGTGTCCTTCAGTCAGATAAGGCACTGTCACTAGCCCCTCCATAGGTAGAGGGCATGACTACAGGCCATGTGGCCTCAAGACAGATCTCTATTTTAATGAGATACCTAAAGGCCAGACGGGCTTAGCCAATTAAGAATTCCTTCCCAGACCCCTCCTCCCTGCAAAGGTATTTAACCTCAGCCCGCCCTAAGAAACAGGGGTACGGTTTCTCATCCACTTTCCTGCCATGACAATAAATGTCTTAAAACCATGGACTGTTTCTCTTTCATGGGGATGTGCTGTGGGGAAAAATGGAACAGGCTTTCACCTACAGATCCACTGTCTAATCTCCTGCAGAAGAACTCTCTGAGTTCCCAGCCACCGGGACCACCAACCCAAGCCAGCTGACAGCAACAATGTAAGCCAAGCCTAGGATTCTCCTCTTGGGTGCAGCCAGAGCTTCTCTCCCCCTCTTCCCTTTAGCTGTGGGCCAGTCCAGTCCATGGGCCCCCCCACTTAGCTCTCAGCTCTTCTGCAGCTTCCAGCAGTGAATGGGTGCCCAAGAGATTGAGAACTCAGCCACCCTGCAGGACTGAGGACACCGAGCTAGCTCCAGCTCCCCTGGGTCTCAGACTGCCCTCCCCCATCCCCGGAGCAGTGTCCTGGCAGCAGCTTCCCATAACTAGACACCTGCTTGGCACAGTCAAACTTCCTGCTTCCCATGTCCTCCCTCCTCCAGCAGTGGCCCAAGCCCCATGGTAGGGCAGACAAGGGAACCCCCACTTTACACAACATGATATAGGGTTTTATCAGTATAGCACCAGAAGATGAGCAGATGATTCAAATAGTTACTTCATGTTTTTTTGCATTCTGGAAGACTACAAAACTGGTTTCCAAAATGGCTATATTAGTTTATTCAAAACTCTTTTCATGAAGCTAGAATTACCATGATGTCAAACCAGATAAAGAGAGAACAACAAAGAAATTTTATTATCAAATATTCCTGATGATCAAAACTCTCAATAATATATTATCAAAAAAGCTCAAGATTATATCAAAAACCTTCATTCATTTTGTATTAATTTCTGTAAGAGGTTAAAGATGTAGTCCTATTTTTATAGGCCTGCTGCTGGCTACAGCTACAATGATGGGAGCAGGGCCTCATGAAGAACAAATTCATGGCCAGCCATAGTTTCTCGTTTCCTTATAGTTAGATTGTTGGACTCAGGGCTGTCTGTGAAATTTCTAGCACCAAGCTACCCTTACAGAATGAAACTCACAAGAAGGTCAGTTTTGTTAAAAGCTTTGTTTTCCTGACTTATTTTCTCATCAAATGAGCAATGCAATGGGTTATCATGATTCTCATGTAGCTAGTGATTCAACTAGCTGACAAACTCTTATACTCATTTTGACTAACCTTAACAAAAGCAATGTCCTATGATTTAATTCTTTTTATTGACCTTTTGATGAAGAGTGTGAGTTAACAATTGGAAATCATGTAAAATATATCATTCAAATATTCAAATAAGATTAGGATATTTTATTCCATATCCAGATCAAACTGCGTCTGGGCATAAAAGAGAAATGCCTCATTAGAATAAAGGGTCCAAAGGATGGAAAACACAGAGAAGTCAGGCGACTGATGGTCACCAGCCACCACTTGTGATTATACAGAAGAGCAATAGAGCCTTGTAATACAGAGGAAATAGTATAAAATGCCAGAAAGGTACACACCAGGACTAGTATTTTCTGGGTGGCTCTGGATTCTGGTGAGATTCTGTTGGAAACATGACTGCTGTGGATGTGTGGAACCCTCTGCTTGTGTCTGTACAGAATCATAATCATGGAACCACTGGACCAGGCAATGAGCACAGAAAAGAAGATTTCAGGGCACACCACTAACGCTGTATAGAGTGAGCCACTGATGTTTTCATTCACTCTGATAGAACAGTACCCAAAGTCTCGGTGTCTTGTTGTGTTTTTCCTGTTTCTTTTGACAAGTATGTTCTCTAAGAAAGTGAAATTTATAATTATGGACAAGACCCAAAGAAAGAAAATGGAGCATCCAATGTTACTTGCAGCTTTGGCTTTTTGATCCTTAAGGCAAGATTCCTTGTGAATGATGGTGATGGCCTGGAAGACACTCAAGAAACAGGTGGTGCTAATGGACACACTCCTGCCAACTCTTTGAATGTACAAAATCAGTTTGCATCCAAAGTCATTTAAAAACTGCTTCAACCCAAAAGCTGCCAATGTGTTTGGCACTCCTGTAGAAAGAACTATCAAGACATTGGATGCCATTATGTTCATGAGAATCAAATCTGTGTTCTTTAATGTAGATTTTATATAGTAGACTGGATAGTAGATAAGAAGAAAGATATTTCCCAGAATTCCAGTTGTTATTTGTAAAGAGAAAATGATTTTAATTATCACATCCCAGAATTCCATTCTGTGATTGAGCTTGATTTTCTTTAGATTATAGCCATAGTCATTTTTTCTGAATAAAATGAATGAAAAGTACTAATAATATGAAGAGCTACTTGTAAGTCTAAATCAGACAGGCCCTTAAAGCTCAGGGAAATCATATCATCATACACTTTGTCCTATGTACTCTATGTACTGTAGCAATACTTTCTTGAAGTTTCTAACAGAAGCAATTATAACTTACAATACATATTGACATACAATACAATAATGTAAGATTGCTAAAGGTTTCAGGACACACCTGTGAATTGCAAAGATGCCTTCAAAATCATAGAATAACAGACATTATGTGCAAGATTACTTGCCCTGGGAGAAGCAATAAAAACAGAGAACCAGTATTAATAAGCATAATTTAGGACTGTAAGAATATACTCTTATTTTCTAGTCATGATATAAAGGAAGTCAATTTTAATGACAACTACCAACTTCAAATATATCAATTCTTAAAGTAAATTTCACATAATATTAGATGGTGGGTAGTGAAAAATTAACAATTCCATTAAAATATATTATATATATATATATATATATATATATGTGTGTGTGTGTGTGTGTGTGTGTGTGTGTGTATTTAATTGAATTATATATATTTAATATATATATTATAGATAAGAAAATTCTATTAAGATTATATAACACATATAAATGATGGTTCAAGTGAGGGCAATATTTCATTAATTTATGAGTTAGCTCTTATGCAATATCACAGCACATATAGACACACTCATGAGTGCATATTTAAGTATGTGCTGTTAGATTCCTGAGGACATCCTATGTGATACACTCTCCCATCAGCTGGACCATGGGCTGTCGCTAAAGCTACTGTCTGTCTGTAGCTCACTCTTTGGCTGCATTATATGGCCTCAGTGGAAGAAGTTATGCCTAGCCTTGCAGAGCCTTGATTTGGTAGGGTTAGAAGGATTCCATGGGAGTGTCCACCCCTCAGAAGTGAAGGCGAGGGAATGATGAGCAGAAACCAGGATATAAAGCTAATAAATAAATAAATAAATAAATAAATAAATAAATAAATGGGAAAATTGCATGTGTAATCATCATGTAACCCTTCAGAAGACTAGAGTGGAAATAGAGGAAAAGAATGCAGAGAATTAACCCATCTGTTCAGTCCAGTTGGAGAAAGTTCTCAAGACACCATACCTGCAAGTCAAGTAGTCATCAAATTCTTTTTAGATCAGGAGAGATCCCATTGCGAAGTCTAAACTAGACTGTGAGTCATCACCAGGCTGAACCAAGAAGCTCCAGTGGGGAAAATGTTGCTCTACACACTCTTGAGCTATGCCTCGACAGTGAGCCTTACAGTCAAGAATGAATAAAATTGACAGTGAAGTCTGAAACCTGTATAAGTTAAAGGAAAGTAGAGAAATGAGCTGAAGTCTTAGGAATTACCAATACAGTCTTCCTTTCCCCATGCATTGGATCTGCAGAACAACCTGGGGAATGGCTACAGCAGTGAACAGAAAGCACTGTCTTAAGTAAAGTAAGATAGCTTAAGAAAGATCAATAGTGCAAATTCTGTCATTCCTATTTCTCGACCTATAATATTTTAAATGTGTGGGTATAGGGAGTGAGTATGTTTTGATCCCACAAAACTAAAATATGGCCCATAAATGGGTGGTAAGGAAGCATGTAAGATAAGAGAGTAAATGGAAAAATG
Source organism: Mastomys natalensis (assembly GCA_021653895.1). Classification (NCBI taxonomy): domain Eukaryota; kingdom Metazoa; phylum Chordata; class Mammalia; order Rodentia; family Muridae; genus Mastomys; species Mastomys natalensis. Next base: position 31,533 of record JAJTUV010003589.1, read on the forward strand.
TACAGGGAACACATATGTTTAGATATTGGTTTTAATGCTTTTAATGCTTTGATTCAATCTGGAATCTGCACGTCCAAATGCTAAAGGTCCTTGTCCCAAATTGGTTTTTGATCCACCCATAAATATGCCAACAGTCAATGGTTGAGCAAAGGGAGGTGGGACGGGACCCTTAGTCTTGTACAGACTAGGACACAGGTAGAGGAGAAGAAGAAATCTTCATGAAGCAGTGGCTACAGATGAACATAGGAGCTCTAGGAGATAGGGCAAATGAGCCACATAAGAATTCACACAAGAAGTCAGTGGCCTGATTCAACCTGGGGTAGCAGACGAAGGTTTGGGAATGCCCAGCTATTTAGGTAGCCAAGGCATTTTGAAATTAACTGGTGTGTGTGTGTGTCTGTGTGTGTGTGTGTGTGTGTGTGTGTGTGTGTGTGTGTGTGTCTGTGTCTGTGTATGTATGTGTGTGTGTTCCATTTGTGATTCCAATATATCCTGGGTAGTCCATGCTCAATCATCCAGGAGCCAAAGCTGTGTAGCTCATACTCTACACCACTACAGATGGTGTGCAATGTGGTGGAAGAAGTTACTAGTAAAATAATTTATATATTCCAGAATGAAGGAGACAATACATACACACACACACACACACACACACACAAACCATGATGTAAGTTTAGGAGGTGGGATGATTTGGTTTCTCAGATAGATGAGAGGAGTCATGAGTCATGTAGTTCTCATGCAAGTCATGTAACTAGACCAAAGAAACACAGCCTGACCACCTGTTAAGAGGAAGACAGTGAGAAGCAAACAATTACAGCTGCCTGCCTCCAGTTACCAGATAAATACAGGATACATATTTTTAAAAATGATTTATTTGTTTTTAAGGATAGAATGAAATATACAGACTTTGCCTGAACCAAGTGGGGATTTTTTTCCTGTGATTCAACACTGATACAAAAAGATTAAGCTAAGAAACTGTGAACCCCTGTTGTGCAAAGAGCTAGGCTAGCTGCTAGGAGAAAGACAATGAGAGGAAGAGAGCCAGGTTATCAACTTATCCTATTTCCTACAAATATAATCAAAGGAGAGGGACAAATAAATTGCATTACTTTTACTTTAAGGACAGAAGGGAGATTGAATGGAAAACTGCTTTAAAAAATTTAAAAGTCTTATGAAGGCAGATTCTCAAAATCTTTGAACATGGTCCACATGGGATTTCTATTTCTTTTTCTGGTATGATATAAATAGAACCTGGAAATAAATGCATACAGTAAGTAGACATAGATAATAAATATTGAGACACTCTATCTTTAAAAAAATTAGATTGAAAGCAGGGAATAGGAAGCCTTATCTCTCTCAGACAGTAGAAACTTAGGCCTTGACAGTTGTAAAAACAGAAAAGGGTACAACATGTACCCACAGAGATATCAATCTCAATAGTAGGGAAGATTTAAGTATATATAGATGTATAAAATATTGAAGCTTTTGTTCTTACATTATAGGTTGAAAATCAGGAGATTGTGAAGAATCACTGCCTCAACAGTTAATATTTGTTTAGATAGCCTTAATTATTTTGAATTACTTTAATTATCAAGTATGTGTGGTTATAAGTTTTGGTGGTTATATTAAAATTCCTCTAGAAGAGATGGCAAGCTATACCTTGAATGATTTCCAGTTACTAGACCAAGGATATGCTATTTTGGGAGAAAGGCTCTGTATTTGTATTGACACAAAAAGAGAAAGGGCTATGGACCACTTCCAGAGCAATATGGATTAGATATGATATTGGAAGTCCTCTTAAAGATCTCCAAAAATTTGAGAAAAATAAAACAAATCAGGAAATTTTATATTCATTAACAGGAGAATTGCCCATTAACTTTCTTAGACATAAAAGTGTCTCCAGCCAAAACTTCAGCTAAAATTATACAATAAATCTTGTTGTTTAGAGAATCCTCAAGATTCTTTGTGCCCTTCTTCAAATAGCATAAATGAAGAATTGGTTATTGACAAAATTAACTCATTAAAAAGAGAGACATCTTTATCTGCTCAAACAACGAGAAAAATTCCATCATTAACTGATATGTGTATTCTGCACAATTCATAGAAATATTTTAATGGTAGTAAAATTATTACAGAATGTAGAGCTTTGGCAAGATTCATCCTCAGAGATGCTGAACTGATGCTGTCCAAGGACTTACTTCCAAAATAGCTTCAAATTTTGCTAATTCCAGATGATCTCACCTCATCCAACCTTTAGACAGATCCAGTCAGAACTTCAGTCAAGTCCTGAGCCTTCTAAATATAGAGACTGAATAACAGATGCTAAATCAGCTTTCTTACATCTAGCCAGTTTTTCTAATTTTCCTTTGAAGAATTTCTTGCCAACCCTATTCTGCAAGAAGAAGCCATGGAGATTCATCAGTCCAGTTCCCTGGGTTATGATTATTTTATAACTTATACATAGGCTGTCTTTTTAAGAGATAATTTGAAAATGGTCATAATTTCGGACATGGAGTAAATACATGGGAGTGATTACTAAATTTTATTCTTGAACAAAGCATTATGTATCCGTAATCTTCCATTGGTAAAAATTGGTATATTGAAACAAAATTTGAAATTAATATTTTTACTCTTAGATAGGCATTGTGCCTACAACACTTATTTTAGAATACAAGGTTTTGAACCAATCCTTATAGTTGCTATTACAAACAGTTTAAGATGATTAAGTAACACAAGTTAAGGGCCAAAGAGTAAACTTATGGTTTGTAGGAGGAGCTAAGGTGGGAGGAGTTAGGATAAGAAGAGGAAAAAGGAAGAGGAGGAGCTAGGGAGAGCAGAAATGTAGGAGGATGGCGAACCTCGGAGGTATGGAGAGCAGTCACGGGTAACAATTGTTATTTAGGTTAGCTAATTGGGAAACAACTCTATTGTATGGGCATATTGTTATTGAGCTTTATCAAACATATAAAGCCTTTGATTAATCTTTAAGCATTACAGTCTCATTTTCCTACCAGGCCTGCATGGATGGTGGGATGGTATGGGCAATGACCAGCTTTGTGGAGACAGCATGGAAGATTGGCAGAGCCATTTCCCATGCTGGTGTCTCATGGGTGGCAGGGCTGGTGTTTCTGGCTGGCCAGTTCTAACTGCTGCACGCATGTGGCCTCTGGCGGAGAAACATGGCAGCTGAGCTAGGCCAAGCCGCAGCTTAGATAGTCGGTTTGGACAGAGGCCATTTCAAATAATTACCTCAACAATGGTTATGTTAGATTTTAATTTCATTATAAAAAAAAAAGTGTTTTCAATATACTCAAATAGAAATGACTAAGACTAACTATGGTTTAACAGTTCAAATGTACATTATATAAATAGTTTTAAAAAATATCAGAAATCCACAGTCTGTGATATTTAATGTTATTTCATTATTAAGGATCATTTGACAATGAGACAGGTCTGTTCCTGACAGCTTCCCCATTCTCCTTAAAAGAATTGAGCATCTTTACCTCCAGGTAAAGATTGCTTATTGTGGCAAGATAGCAACAGGGCAGAAATTGTCCTATCCATCTACATACAAAAAATACTGTCCAGGAAAGGACACACAATGTGGGAGAGTTAACAATTTATTTCTTCTAAGACAGAACAACCTAGCCCTTCATAGTTTCTGCTCCATTTCAAGGTCTGTCAGATGGTTCTAGGCCTGAAGGCCGAAGACAGATACGCCAATGTTATAAAATATAGGGCCTGGTTCAAGCTATATTTATTGCTTCCTACATTCAGGTAATATTTAATTTATTCTCAGATTTCTGATGGGGTTGAATACTAGTCATAGTCTTGTAAACAAACGTAAGTTGCTTATCATTGAGAGATACGATATAGAATTGAAAGCATGGTAATCAAATGCTGTTACATGCTAAAATCAAAACATAATTCAGGTATAGAATTGTAAACTCTTAAAGTGAGGAATGATGGTAGAACACTTTAACTAATTAACAAATATATTAATTGTTGTGGCTATATTCTATGTCTGAGAGAAGAGATTTTTTATTTTGACAAAAAAGGTGAGGTGTTGAAGATTGGTTCTAATGATTTGATTCAATTGGGGATCTGCATGTCTAAGTGCTAAAGGTCTTTGTCCTCAGTTGAGTTTTGATCAATTAATAAATATATTAGTGGTCAATGTTTGGGCAAAGGGAAATCGTGTAAGACCCTAGAGTTACGCAGGCTAGGATGCAGGAGGGAAGAAAAGGAGAAATTGCCATGAAGTGGTGGAATATGGGTGGACATAGGAGGTGCAGAAGATAAAGTCAATGAGTGGCCACTATACCAATTGGGCCTAGAGATATCATTGGGAAGTTTAGGAGTACACAGCCTTTGAAGTAGCTAAGGCACATTGAAATTAACTGGGTGTGTGTGTGTGTGTGTGTGTGTGTGTGTGTGTGTGTGTGTGTTTGGTTTCTATTCACAAATAAAGATAGCTTGGGGGCAGATCCATGCGTGTGATCCTCGGAGAGGAAAATCAGAGTAGCCGAAACTTACCACTAAACACATAAGCTGGAATTAGTGCAGACAGCAGGAAGAATCAAGAATTGGTTCAATCAAAATACTAAATAGTAAAAACACCTAAAAGAAACCTGCTGCATTGAAATTAATTAAAAACAGTAACCAAAAAAAAAAAAAAAATGAAAGGAATTTAAGCTAGACAAAAGGTGTATAAAATAGTTGAAAATATCAAATTTCAATATTTTTCTAGAAACCTAACAACATCATTGCCTGGCAATGATGTAAAAAACAGGGTGGAAAATTGTCTATATCTCCATATGTGAAACAAATAGAAATGTACATGACAACAACCACAACCCTTAGAATAATAATCAAAATAAATTTATTTGTATCATGGAAGAAACATGGACTTTAAAATCTAGTAATATTCTTGGGAGTTCCAGCCTGCATATCACCCTCATGTTCCCAGTAACAGTGGATGATGAACTAATCAATATAGACACAGGATAACCATAATTGTACAAATGCATAGACCTTTGAAAATCTTTAAGCATTGTTTTCATCCTTCATTTACTGGATTCTAAGTGATGTTTCATTTGTAAAATTTCATGAGATGTATGATAATAAATTATGTTTCCTTAATTATAAATGTAGAGATCACAGAAATAAAAAATTCAGTTTGGTTTAAAATTGTGAATGAATGGCAACTGGTGTCTGCACATGAGATTTGTTAACTACAATTGGAGACTAGTATCCCAACAAACATGATCCAACATTTGTGAACAATGAAACTGATGTGTGAGTTCACTAAAATTTTCATCAGAACAGTACCACAAACATGTTTTTTGTTTGTTATTTTGGTCCTTTATTTGCTGATTATTTGTGCAAGAATTATGACAATCTAGGTTACACGCTGTCCAACAGTGAAAAAGTGAAAACCCAACTTCCTTGGATAGTTTTTCAGTTATAATTACTTGGAGTTGGTGGCTTGCTGAGAGGCCGGGGACATTTCTAGGAAATTGATGGCAGTGGACCTACCCTGTCAGATCAGTGAGGATGGGGAAAATTACAAAAACTGACAGGAAGCTTTATTGCAAGAGCTTCTATAAACTTTGAGACTCCTTGTATGATAGCAACTTATAAATATCTTTACCACAGGATGGAGAGTTCAGTTTTTATATACTCTCCTGAATTAAGTTTAGAGAAGTAAGGCACAATATTAGAGAAAAGAAACAATGTCCAATGTCTACCCACAGTGTGAGATCACTCTTTTGCTTGGATCTGAGAGGTTGCTGAGTCTAATCTGGACATTTGTCTCAATAGCCATAGGATTCTGCATATATACAGTGTCGCCTCAACACTCACATCCACCAAAATTCAGTATTCTCTCACTTCCAGTTACTCACTTTTAAAAATATTAAAGAGTTAAAAGTGTTAAGAATATTAAAGTACAAAGAATTTTAAAATATTAAATGGAAAATATAATTTTCAAAGTTAACTGTAAAATTAGCAAATTAGCAAATAGCAGTGACAAAGTATAAAGTTGCTCTCAGGTTGACATTTACTTTGATATTTATAACTGTAGGAATTGGACAGTAGCATTATTTCCACAGCCAAGACATGAACTTAGAAACACAAAGGGTAAGAGAGACTTACAATACAAAATTGCTTAGAGACACAAAAGGTGCTTGAATGTCTTCAACAAGGATGCAGTGGTATAAATATTGTTAACACAGTCTGTACTCACAGAACAATGAGTTATGCTTCCAACCTACTTCTGCCCTTCACAAACTTTGTGTTCATCACTTAATATTTTGTTCACTTTGTTTGTATTTTATTGTAAGCTTTTTGCTTCAAAAAATGTTTTAATTTGTGGGCAATGCAGAGATTGAAAGGACTACTTGCTGCCATTACAGAGGAGGTAGATTTGGTTCCCAGCAACCACAAGGTGGCCAACAAATGCTTGTAACTCCAAATCCATTGGTTCTAACATAGTCTACTAGCCTCTGCAGGCACTGCATTCTCATATTGCATAATATATATATATATATTATACATGTGTACATATATATGTTAAAAGTTAAAAATAACTTTCACATTTAACATAAAATTTTCTGTAGGATAATGTCAAATGAGAATGCTTTGAGCTTTTAATAAAATGAAGTATTCTCAGTATGGCCTGACCTGACTGAAAGCTCTACCATTTCTCAGCTTGATTTCAGAAACACAAGAGGGACTTTATATCAGTATACCACTACACATATGCATTATTCTTTCTGCAGAGGTAAAGGCTATAAGATGAAACACAGATGAATTACTAATGCTATTATGCTGTGCAAAATTCAACATGAAACACTAACATATATTTATAAGGATAGGATTTAACAAAAATTAAGTTATGGCATATTTCCTTTAAAATTCAGCACATATTTGCTTTTATAAATGTATTACTTTTCATGGTAGAGTCTCATTATATAGCACTTGCTGTCACTCTCAATATAATATTGGCCTCAAAAATTACAAAGATCTGTCTGACTTTCCTTCCCAAATGCTAGGATTAAATATTTTCAATACACACCTTGCTTATTTGATAATTTCTATATTGATGATTCTATTATAATAAACCTATGATGCATTCAAATAAAGGACTTGTTTACAAGTTACTATAGTACAATCTGAGGAATGTATGTGAAACCTTAAACATTGCCCATTGAGAAATAGCACTAGGTGTTAATACAAATTTATCTGAGGGATAGAATCCTGGTATATCATGTGAAAGCGCCTATGTTTCATGAACAACAAAAACAACAAACAGTGAGAAAAGATGTGATACAAGCTTGGGCTTAGAGTATGATTAAGCCAGGGAATATAAACCAAGATACACTTGGTCCTGGCTGTCATTGCTCAATTCTCACAATTAACCGTCCTTTCCATGTTACCATCCCACATTCTAGAGCAAGAGGCTTCAAACCAGACAATGTACCAATGATCATTCAATACAGACTCAGTTACTGCCTGTAATAAGAGTATAGGTGCAGTGTACATATAAACTATTTTCACACCGGAAAACTTATTCGCACTATGCACTTCACAGGACTGCTTGCTACTAATATTCCCATTCTAATATTTCCCAAGGGATGAAACCATGATAAATTAAATGATAATATAATACTTAAATTTAGTCTACATATCAAACATGATAAGATGAGCTATGAAATTGATCATTTACCACAATCATTTAGTACCTTCAGAGAAGGATTGCATTTTCCTTTTGTTACCTAGAGTCACCCTTATTTGGGGACTTAAATTACTGTAAGAAAAGACAGAGAGTGGCCCATGGTGAGAATCACTATTAACTCTTTAATCATTTCTTAATTATGAAATTATTCTTGTGCCTTCATTGTCTGTTCCATGGATCTTTTTCTAAACAGTTTCCTTTTAGAGGACCCAAGCACTTACCAGGATTGCTGCCACTCAGGCTGAAATAAAATATATTTACATGGCTGCTTGCCACTGCAGGACAATGGGTTCATAGGCACATCCAGACTCCTTAATATGCAGTTCTGTAAGAGAATCACTTAAATGTGCAGTAGAGGTCTGTGACTCTGTGACCTAACCTCCCTCCAGAACAATAATTTTCATTTCAATTTCTTTGGTAATGACAGCACAGGCTTTGGGAAAAGAGATCATCTATAAAATTTTCCAGTTGTTCATTAACAAAATGCTTCAGAGAAAGTTTCTTGTGAATTTATCCAAAGGGATAAGATGTTTTAAAGAGTGTTTTCATGATCCCTGAATGCCACCAGTTCTCTTGTGGAAGGTGCCAAAAACTTTCATTGTAGATTCATGAGAAAGTTCAAGAAGTCTCTGTGATAATTTGGATTCCTGTCTTCACTTATTTTTTTCCAACTCTAATCAACATAGTTTAGTTTTAGGTTTTCATTCTTTATTATTTAAAATATTTGAGTGCTTTATACAGCCATATGTGTTTTACTTAAGTCTATAAATGATTATTTCCTTCTAATTATGTTCTTTTCTTAACTATTCATCAAAATTCCCTTCAAATTTTATTTGTTCCTTAAAACAATCAAAGAAAAACTAAATAATGTTGCTCATATGTGCTTAGGGCAGAGACATGAATAGTTGGTAAAAGGTGGAAATCTTAATGAAGCCTGATACTTCCTCCTTCAGAAGCTGTTTGTAGGCATTGGCTTTCATTTGAGAGTGGGACTTCCTCATCTTCCCCACTTAGCTTGGCTTTCTCTAGGTTGATTTTATGCATATTTTGTGTATTTGGTCATAGCAAGTGAATTTGCATGTGCAAGACCTCTGCTTTTCCTGGACAAACCTGTTTACTATGAACCATCCACCACTAGGAAGTACATGACCCTCTTTCTGCCTCTTTGTCCATGATGATCTCCAGCTATTAGAAGGAAGAGTTTTTATATAGATGTCTCACATTTTTTTCTGGACATTTTAGAGTCTCTTATTCTCATTACCTTGAATAAATGTGGATTTTGTGTTACTCATCATAGAATGCAAACAAAATCTTCCCTAATGAGGGCTGAGAGAGATATTAAAATCTGGATATAAAGGTAAGAGATTAAAGACCATTTCATTACTATTTCCAGTTTATTCCTGTGTTCTTTTAGCAGAATAAGAGTATTAAACTATTCCCAGGGTGATGAACCAGCCTGATGTTTCTTATAATTAGTACTCATCTTGTTACAAGATAATTTCATTTCTGTTTACTGTAAAAATCAATCTATCTGTTTCCTAGAATATGACATTTTCCATACCCTGACCCTGTCTTGACCTCCAGCCTTCCTCAAACTACAAGATGTTTTGGCCAAGAATATTACACTGTCATCTGATTAGGTAGTTTGCTTGCTAAGTTTGGATGTTTCAGTATTCCTTCTGGAAGGTTTCAGTTTATAGCTTTGTCATGAAACAAACTTCTAAACATTTTAAAAACATGTTATTGTTTTTGAAATTTAATTATAATTACCTTGACATCCCTCTTTTTCCCATTTCCTTTCTTCCCTCCAATGTACACCTCTCTATTTCTCTTAAACTCGTGACCCTAGTTCTTTAACTACTATCACATACAGAGAAACACAAATAAATGCACATTAGATTTCAGGGCTAACAAGTTCGTAGTAGATAACCAACTTAGAAGTTCTTCTTTAGGCAAGATTATTTCTCCCAATCTCAATATTCCTTGGTTGTCTCTAATTCTGTCTATAGCTGTGGCCAAATGATATTCATCCTATTTATGTTACCATATTTGTCAAGATCATCCTTGTTTAGGTCTTGCTTAGGGAGCCCTCTTGATGAACTCCATGTGTGAAATCTCTCTGATACTTCTAGGAGAAGCATTCTGACAATAAGCCTCCTCTTCCTCTGGCCCTTGCCAGCATTCCAACTTATTTTCCATTATGATTTCTAAACCTATATGTAGCTGCTGTGTTGTAGATGTATCAAAAGTGGCTGGGAACACATGGCCTCTTGTTCTCGGAATTTTGGTCTGTTGCAGTTCTCTCTACTGGTTTTCATCTATTGTAAATCTCAGTGTACATGTGGGATGGGATGGGACCTACCTATACTTATTTGTATGATACGATAAACAATTAGAGAGTAGTTAGGAATCATGCTGGTTTAGTAATGTAGCACTAGACGATTCTCTTTTATGATCTATGACCCCAGTTGTTCTGAGTAGTTAGATAAAGATTTAAAACTAAGCATATATTTCTGTGTGGGGCAGTGGGCAGTGAAAGGCAGCTGGGTACCTGGTCAAGTGCAGGCCTCAAACCTCAGATACCCTAAAGTGATGGTAGGTGTTTGGCCTTGCTCCTGGGCCCTGGTTCCTTTCACTTATCCACAGCCCCTCCCAAAGAAAGTTTGTTGCCTTAGGTCACATAGCACAGGTAACACAGGCTTGACTACAGGTCACAGAGCCTCAAGAGATCTCCATATTCATGAGTTACCTAAAGGACAGAGGGCATAGCCAATTAAATATTCCTTCCCAGACCCTCCTCCTACTTACAAAAAGCATTTAACTCAGGCCCCCCTGATAACACGGGTACATCTTCATCCACTTTCTGCCATGACAATAAACCTTTTAAAACCATGGACTTCCTCTTGTCTTTGGGGCCCCACCATGGAGAACCGTAGAGGGGGCCTTCAACCAATGAGCCACAGAGCTTCTCTCCCTTGTCCTTTCAGCTGTGGGCTGATTCAGCCTGTATGCACCACCCTCTCAGTCCTTCTGAAGTCTCCCAGCAGTGCCTGGGTGCCCAATGGCTGAGACCAGTTGGTCTCTGGCCAGCCACCTTGGCCTGGAGACCCAATCCAAGAGCTGTACCCCAATGGGACCTCAGACTAGGATTTCCCCACACCCCAGAGTGGAACTCAGTGGCTTCCCCAGCCCGCATCTCCAGGCTCTGCATGGAGTGAACTCAGTCAAATTCCCTCACTTCCGCCTGCCTGAGCCATGGCAGACATGCAGGATCCACAACTCATTCCAACAGGACCCATGCCCACTTGAGAGCTACAGCCCCACATTTCTACCTAAAACAGAAACATTTTTAAATTCTTTTATGCAGCCATTATTATCCTGACAGGAAGACTAGACAGGAATGCATTTTGATGTGGACATGACCTGTTAACATGTGAAAAAAAAAAAAAAAAAAGAAATTTGGGCCCATGGTAAAGTAGCAAAGCCAAAACCCATTTGTGCCTGATACACAAGGAATGGCAAAGCTTTCCTTGGGAGACTGAGTATAAGATTTTATTAATGACTGATTGTTGTGTTGAGAGGCAACCAACTAGGGCTTCTTCATCCTAGATGTATACAACCTGAGACTCCTCATCTACAAAAACCTCCTATGTACAACATCTTATCTTTGTTGTACCTAAAGATTATGAGTTCATGATTTCAGTGGCAGCAGTATTAGAGAACACTACCAATTCAAGATGAATTTGTGTGTATCTGTGAGATTTCCTTTCTTTATTCCTTCACAACTCAGCCATGGGTGTAGAACCTAAGCTGCATGAGACATTAAAAAGTGCCAACATAAATTTCTCTTCAATTTTCTTTCTGATATTTTGGTCAAAGGTACATAAAAGTAACTAATGCATATTTAATGCACTAATTTATTAAGATAGGTAGTACAGGAAACTTAAAGGTGTTAAACTAGTTACGAAACTTCAGTAAACACATTGCACCTTTGAATGTCAAAGATAGTTTTCCTGAAGCAAGAAACATCTTCCGCCTCTGATCTATGAGTTATAAAGCACAATTTTTATTCAGTGCTATTCTTGAAGTTATAGACATGCTATAGGAATCTGCATGGAATATTTAAGTAAGCTTGCTATTACACACATACATACAGTCTGTCTGATATAGTCTCACCTTCTCTAATTTCTTTCACTCTCTCTTTCTCACACTACACATATATCACTCTAAATTACATGGCTACTATATGTTGGATGATTTATAAATACTTTGTGTATTTGGTCACTAGCATGTTAGTGGAAATTAGAGGTCTTTTATGTAAAATCACATTAATCAAATGTGTGCAAATAGGATACTTTGACTTCTTTTTTTATTTGACTCCTTCTTTCATTCTCTGTGATTTTTTAGCTTATGCATTTCATAAAATGATATTTTGAATAACAGTTTAGATACTAGAAAATCTTATTCCTCATTGTAGTGGAATTTTTGAGGTTTTCCCCCATTTACCATCATGTTGGCCTTATTGTGTTACATGTAACATTTATTAAGTTGATTATAATCCCTTTAGTATCATCATTCCATGACTTTTATGATAAATTAATGACAGCAATTATCAAAATCTTTTGCTATATATAATGAGAGAATATTGCAGTTTCAGTTTTTGAGTCCATACATGCAATAAAACTATATGTTTTATGAGTATATGTTGAACCATCTCTACACATCTTTGATGATGCAGCCTAATTATGGTGAGTGACTTTTTTGAGCCAAAGTAATTTTGATGTAAAGAACTTAAAATAATAACATGACACAGTGAGTTTAAAGAAGCTATTCAAAACCTTGGCCAATCCCAAATTCTACATATCTCAGTAAATGTTCTGCTATTAGTAACACCATTCTAATTCAATGAGATTTGTTTAGGGTTTTATTATTTCATAATCAATCATATTTATTCCCTATATACCTGACAAAGTTAATACACACATAAACACACACATACCTAGTTTATGTCAAAATTGTCTTATTGCCTCTATTTATACATTCCTCACCACCTAATTTTGTCTTTGTTTTCTTTCTGACTCTTATAGTGCACCTACACTCACAGCTGTTTACAAGTGTATGTGTGTACATTCTAGGTAGTGTATGGAAATGAGAATGAACATGCAGGTTTTCTATTTTTCCTTACTTTGGGAGACATTTTGTAATATGATCATTCTTTAAGTATACCATTTCCCTGCAGGCTTTGTGATTTCATTTTCATTAAAGCTGAATACCATTCCATTTTGTATATGAGCCAATTTTAATTATTAGTTCATTTGTTTATAGATATGTACATTGGTTTACGCTCTCACCTCTTTGCTGGTGGGATTGTAACTGGTAAAACACTGTGGAAATCAATCTGATCATTCCTCAGAAAACTGGAAATAACTCTAGCTAAGACCCAGCTATACTACACTTGTGAATATACCCAAATGATATTCCACCATACCACAAAGACATTCTCCACTTTGTTCATAGCAACCATATTATAATAGCCAGAAGCTCTAATCAACCAGATGTCCTTCAATGGAAGAATGGATACAGAAAACATGGTTCATTTACAGAATAGACTACTATAAAGAGGCATCATAAATTTTGCAAGCAAATGAATAGAGTTATAAAATATCATCCTGAATGAGGTTGCCCAGACCCAGAGAACATGCATGGTGTATACTAAATGATAGTGGATATTAGCCAAAAGTTCCAAGTAGTCATAATACAACTCACAGACCATAGGAAGCTTAACAAGAAAAAAGATACAAGTGTGGATACCTAATATCCACTTAGAAGAGGAACAAAATAATCATGGGAGGCAGAGGAGGGAAGGAAATAGGGTAGTACAGGTGAGGAGGAGGGGAAATGAACAGGATTAAGTGTAGTGAGAGACAGGAGTGACTCATAGAGGGCCAGAAGAATAAATTGAAATATACAGCAGTGGGGGTTAGGGGGCAGTAGTAACTCTTAATAGTCCCAGAGACCAGAATGTGAGATGCAACCAGAACTCAATGAGCACAACATCAGTCAAAATGCCCAAAAGTGGGAGATGGAACTGGAAGAAACCACTTCCAGTAGATAAATATGGCCCCCATTTGAAGCAGGGATCCACTCACCAATATTCAAAATTTTTAACACAGAATTGTCCCTGTATAAAGAAATACAGGGACAAAAATGAAGCAGAGACTGAAAGAAAGGCCACCCAGTGACCAGCCCAAATTGGGATCCATCCCATGTATGCACACCAAATCCAAACACTTACTGAGGCCATATTATATGTGTAGATAGAAGCCAGGCATAGCTGTCCTGTAAGAGGCTTTACAAGCAACTGATTTAGACAAATATAGACACTTTCATCCAACCATTGATTGAGACCAGAGACCAATATGAAATGGTTAGAGGAAGCATTGAAGGAGCCTAAGGAGATTACACCCCACAGAAAAGGAACAGTATCAACTAACCCAGACACTCAGAGCTCCTAGAAACCAAGAAATATACATGAGCTGGTTTGTGGCCCTGGGCACATGTGTAGCAGAGGACTGACATGTATGGCCTCAGTGTAAGAGGATCAGCTTAATCCCATGAAACTTGATGCCCCAGTTAAGAGGGATGCTGGTGGTGGTGAGGAAAGGGTAGGTGGGTAAGTGGAGAAGCATCTCCACTGGTCTTGTGGGAGCACCTATAGGGTAAAAAACAGGAAAGCAGCACCCCGGCATGGGGATTTCTGCAAAGGCTGAATATTAAGCATTAAGTCACTTGGGAGCAAGCACATCATGGTCTGTCGTTAAGATCCTGGAACGGCAAAGGTGTTTGAGGAAATTTAGTCTTAGAAGGCACCTGTGAGTAACAAAAAACAAAAAATTTTGGGTTGAAAAGCACAGACACTTTTGTTTTAAATCTTCCTGTTGGGGAGAAAAGGCATTAATGGTGGGTTTAGAAGCAGAAGGGAGGGGCTGCATCTGCCTATCTTGTGGCTGGGTGCTCTAGCAGTGAGGCCAGGGTATTCCCATTTGTTTTTCTAAGCAGTTTTAAATGTAGAGAAAAAAAGGCCAACCTTGAAGAAAAACTCAGAGGAAGAAACATAGAGGCTTGATAGGAGAGCTCAGAAAGAGTGAGTTTTGTGTAACAACTGAGCCATGGTGGGGGAGAACGGAGAAGCTGGCAGTGTAGCTGGCAGCTCCTGGGAGAGGGCATGCCACCATCTAGTTGAGTTGAAGAACTTGTGGGAAGAAAGAAACCTACCTAGCAGGCAGTGTGTTAAAGACCGAAGTTGGTGCTCTTGAGAGTTACAGGACAGTCTCAGCCTCGAGGAGTCTCTCACTCAAGGAAAAGAGTCTTAGAACGAGGATCATAGCAGGCACTGTGGCCTTAAAGACAGTTGTTAGTTATGAAGGAGCCCTCTCTGTGGAGCTGGGGGATGGGCAGAGTGGAGGCTAGGGAGTCCCACCATCTTGCCCTTGAGCTGGAGAACATGTGGAGGGGAGAGAGGGAGGGAGGGAGAGAGAGAGAGAGAGAGAGAGAGAGAGAGAGAGAAAGGAGGGAGGATAGAGAGAGACCTGCCAGTCTTGTGAACTAGGCTGGAGTTACTCACGGTTCCGTGGAGAGGTTCTTGGCGGGCACCAGCGGGGGGTACTCTTGGAGCTGGCTTTGCCCACATCCTCTACCACCTGTAGGGAACAATGTAGGCCAGGCATGGGCACTCGTCAGGCATGAGTCTCTGTTGTGTTGTGAGTCCCGTGTGTCTGACACGATGCAGTAGGCTAGGATGGTAGTTCAGCATGGCAGGAGCTCACGGGATCTTGGCTGAGTGTATTCCATACAACACCAGGGAAAAGGAGGGCCTCAGAAGGTTTGGCCGTGTTCGTCTCACAACGCATCAATAGATGTGGCTGGGCTCGTACTTGGGCGGGGAACGAACTCAGTCTGGTTCCATGGGGATGCAGAGCTCTTGGATTGGGGATCCCTGCGCCTGGAGGCGGCTAGGGACCGACTGGTCTCAAGTCCTTGGGCTCTCAGACCGCTGAGAGGCCGCAGGAGGACTGAGAAGGGGGCATGTGGGCACACGACCGGCCAACCCACAGCTGAGAGAAAAGAGGGGGAGAGAGAGTTGGGATCCCCACACCCGAGGCGGCTAGGGACCGACTGGTCTCAAGCCTTGGGCTCCAGACTTGAGAGGCCTCAGAAGGACTGAGACGAGGGGGCATGTGGGCACACGACGGCCAACCCAACAGAAAGAAA
>JAJTUV010003590.1:0-104708 GCA_021653895.1 Mastomys natalensis
AAAGCATCCCAAAGAACCGCCCCCAGGCTCTTTTTACTCAATCCTTTTTTCAAAACAAACATCACAAAAAAGAGGTGGGATTAAATTTGGGGAAGAGTCCATACTTGGAACATCACACTAGACATACAAAAAACATCTTTAGAAAGGTGAGAAGTGGAAACTCAAAGTTCGGGGATCCTTGAAAAATGGAACACAGCAAAGCCCTTTATTTGCCGGGGGCTGAACGAAGCGTTTTTAAATACTATAAATTTAAGATGCAAAAGCTGCATTTTCCTGTTCTTTTGCATCGTTCTTTTTTTCCAGACATGAAGGAAGCCTTTGGGCCTTTTTACAAATTTCCTTTGACCAATAATCTAATGCAAAGTTCAAAGTCTTTTCTTGTCCCATTAAATAACAACTCTCCAAATTTTTAATCATTATGTGCTGAAAAGATGCTAGTTACATTTTCTTGTGAGTTTCTATATAAATACTTTTTATTGTTAGCAAATATTCCAATGGTCTAATAAATTTTAAAGCAACTGCCAAATGTTCGGGCCTTTTTCCAATTTCAAAGTCTTCTTTCCTTTAGAGTTTTTGATCGGCAAAAGAAATTTTCTTTTCTCTTAAAGGCTAACTTTTAGAGATATTTGGTAAAGACATCTTCTCTAATTTTGAAGAAATTTTTAGATAAACAAAAAAACAAAGAACCCTTGGGCACCCAATTAGAGGCTTTCTAAAAATCAGGCTTTATAGTAACTTATTTTTTATAAAATTTCAATTAGCAAAAACTCAAGCGTCCCTTTTTTGACTACATTTTCCCTCTTGTCTCGGCTTTAAATTTTGGGTTCCTTTTTGGCAGATTTTTAAAAAAGTGGGTATTAAAAAGATGCCCGTTTTTCTTCTTTAACCTTTTTAAAAGAATGCAGGGAAACATATTTTTTTGTGTCCTTTCTAGCAACTTGGGAAGAATTTGACGCTTTTTTTCTTGTGAAAAACACAGGCCCCAGGGCCCTATATTTTAGGGTAAAAAGAGCTTTGGGGTGTCAAGAGCCCCCATGGGGGCCTCTTTTTTTGCTTACAAAATTTCCCCCTGGATTAAGTCCATCCCAGACCTCTGCAGTTTGGGTTTCCCACCCCCA
Source organism: Mastomys natalensis (assembly GCA_021653895.1). Taxonomy (NCBI): domain Eukaryota; kingdom Metazoa; phylum Chordata; class Mammalia; order Rodentia; family Muridae; genus Mastomys; species Mastomys natalensis. The sequence continues at coordinate 1,119 of JAJTUV010003590.1, forward strand.
AAACTCTATCTTTCAGCCAATTTCCTCTCTTTTTAGGGTTCTCACTAAGTGCTGATATGGGGGGTTTTATTCTGTTCAAAAGGAATTTTGACTGCATCAAAATTTATTTAGCAATACCTTTAAGTCCCCAACACAAACCCTTTTTTAAAAAAGTTTTAAATTTTCAGTAAAAGTATTTTTTGACTTTGAGAGGTTTTTTCGCCCCTTCTTCAGATATTTTCTATATTCTGCTCAAAAGGCCCGAAAAAAGGGAAATATCTACTTCAAAAAAGGAAAGTGAACCAGGAGGGGGGGAGGGTGGAAGCCTGTACTTTTCTTATACAGGCATCTGCTGCTAAAAAAAAAAAAACCCCTTTACAGTTTTTTAAAAAGAAAGAAAAACTTTTATTTTTAATTTTAAATTTTAAAGTAAATCAAAGTTACTTGGGCTTTTTGGGAAAAAAAAAAAAAGGGAAAGCAAATAAAATTAAAAAAAAAACCCAAATGGAATTTTATAAAGGGTTTTAAAAAAAAATTTTGGATAAAAAACCCATAAAAAAACCTAACAAATTTAATTTTGGAAAGGAAATCCCCTAAAAAAAACCCCCCCCCCTAAAAATGTATTAATAATAGAAAATAAAAATGTTTTAAAACCTATTTTTTAAATATATATACAAAAAAATAAAAAATACCAAAAAACAACATCCAAGTTTTAAAAATTTTTGGTAAAAATCCTGAAATTCCACCCACAGTTGGGCACAAGGGACCACGAGGCAAAGGTTTTAATTTGAAGAAAGAAAAAAGTGAAGATCATTATAAATTTAAAAACCCCATTACAATTAAAATTTCCCAACCAGGTCAATAAGAGACTACATGTCTGTGGAGGGCAAAAAGTTTGAGTTAAAAAATAGTTCATAGGGGCAACCCTGGGAAGCATCAATCCTAGCCCCATGGAATGAAACTTCCCCAATGAAGCCGGGGAGAATTTAAAATTTCTCCCCGTGTCATTTTAAAAAATTTGACCAGGTGGTTAAAATATTAAAAGGCCCTTGTATGAAACCTCAGCCCCTGAAAGACTTCCCTGAAGTATTAACTTTTCCTTCCCCTTGTGGAAACAAAAAAATTGAATTTTTTTTAAAATTATAGGTTCCCTTCCATAAACAACCCCCCTCCCAAAATTTTTTAAATTTCTTCTGGGTTCCACACCCCCCCCCCCCCCCCCCCCCCCAAAATTTTTAATAATACATTAGTTTCTGTTTACTTGGAAGGTCTTTCCCGAAAAGTTCCCCCTTTCAACAATGGATTTTTATCCAAAATTGGGCCCCAATCTTTTTCTTGTTTTATTCTTCTTTAAAATCGACAATTTTTTTCCAAAAAACCTTTTCAAATTTTTTCCCTAAAAAACAAAAATAGAAATTTTTTAAAATAAGTACCCTTTGATTAATATTTAAAAAGCCCCCTAAAACGGGGTTTCCCTTTTTATTTCTAAAAAAGTTTGTAGGGTTTATTATCCCTTCAAAATTTTAATTTCCCCTTATTTTCCCCCCAAACTTTTAATACTTTCCTTTTGAACCCAATCCAGAAACTAAATTCTACCCTTTTTGACCTGCCCTTTTGATCTAGTCTTTCCCTTACCTCTACATACCCCCTTTAAAAGGGTTTTTTCCTAATATTCCTATTCGCTTTTTCCTTTTAACATTTAATTTCTTTTAAAAATTCACCCCTTCACCAAAAATAAAAAACATCTACCCCTTCCCTCTTTTTTTCTTTTTTACCCCCTAAAGCCCAAAAAATTTCCAAAATATTTTGCAGTCCCTTTCCCCAAAAATTCTTTTTAGCCCTTCATCTCCATAAAAAAAAAAAAAAAAAACAACCTTTACGTATAATTTTTAAAACCCCCCCCCTTCCAAGCTACAAAAAAATTTTTATTCCCAAAAAATTCATATAAAAGTAATTTCCCAAAATTTTTTGATCCCCCTTAAATTTTTTTCCATCAACAAATCCCCTTTTCTGTTTATCTTTTTGTTTGGAACATTCCTAACCCCCAAAAGTTTACCACCCAAATTTTTTTAAAAAAATATAATTGTCAATTCCTTTACTAAGAAAAAAATAAAGGGTTTATTTTTTGGAAAACTTTTTCAGTCGTGAGGGCCTTGTTTTAATTAAAACAAAGAAAAAAAAATCAAAAAAACAAAAATCATCTTTACAGATTAAAATTTTAACTTTTTTTTTTTAACCAACTTAGAACAAAAGTTGTAAATCACCGCAAAAATTTAAAAACCTCATCTTATGTAAAAATTTTATTATTTTTTTTTTAGGCTTTAAAATTTAAAATAGTTTCCATTTTTTTCGGGGCCAAAACCCAAAGAGAAAACCCTAAAAAATTTCCCCCCCCCATCTCAATCCAACCAAAAACTCACTTTTTCTTTCCTAACAAATAAAAACCCCAAACCCAACCCCATTCAAAATTTTACCAACACTTTCCCCTAATTTTCCCCTAAAAAACTTAACACAACACCCAAATTTTTCAGCTTTTTAAAACAAACAAACCTTTTACTTTTTCAAAACCTTTCCCTTTAACCCCCTTTTTTTTTCTAGAATTTCCCGGGGTGCTCAACCAAAAAATTTAAAAAATGGTATATAGTAGGGTTTTAATAAAATATTATTGTTTTTTTTGTGTGTTGGGTTTTGTGTTGGTAATGTTCCATTTGGAAATTTAAATTCCAGCAATCTCGGGTGTCTTTCTTTTCCTTTTTTTTTTCCCTTTCTAGGGGTCCCCTTCTTCGTTCCTGACTAAGCCAAAACCAACCCTTTTTAATTGCTGGTGATCATACATCTAACAAAAAAACCTAAAACGTGTTGGAGTGTTTTTTTTTCCAAGAAGGGGACTGCTAAATGTTCTATTCTCCTAGAAGTAACACAAAAATATCATGACCATTATGTAAACCTGTTCAATTTTTTCCCCATTAAATCCTTCATCTTGTATGGAAACAATAAACCCTTGAACACACAACAAATAGAAGCCCAGTCAGAGCAATTGGGTTTGCTTTTCCCCTGTTTTCATGTGCACTATAGTCTAGCATGGGCTTGGCCCTATTAGGGCAAACAGCCCAGATTTTGGGTTTAAATGGGAAGTAACAAATAATTCTTATCTTGGGGTTACAAAAGTATTTGGTTACGACAACCAGGGTTTTTCTTAAGCTTCTTAAGGAAGAACCACATTTTTATATTGCATTTTCATTGTTTCTAAAATGCAATTTTTTGACCCAAAATACAATATTTTAAAAATTTTTCTTACTGTGTTAACTTTCTATCACTATAGGGGGGGGTTTTAAAAAACAGATTAAAAAAGGAGGGGGTATTTTTTTTTGCTTCCTGCTTCAGAAATTTCAGTCCTTTGGTTGTCTGGGCTCCTGTTTTTTTTTTGGGTGGTGGAAAGAACATCATGGGCCAGTGTATGTTTAAATCAGGTTTGATAAAGGTGAATGAAAAAAAAAAAAAGGCAACCAACTTACAAAAGGGGCCCATTTCTTTAATGAGATAGAAGGAACAAAAATCTCGTGGGGGTGAGATGGGGCACTGAGTCCGGGGTTTTTGGGAATTTAAAGGGACAGAAAAGCAACCTTAGGTGGAAGTTTCCATTTACAATCTGTTCCAAAAACTCAAAGTTGTAAAAACCAAATGGGTTTGGATTTTCACATCTCATGGGAATTTCCCTGGACCAAAACCTGCATAAAATTTATCAGCAGCCCAAAAATTCCGTCCAGATTTTTTTAAGTCACCTGTTCTTTTCGGTCTTTTCCTTTGGGCCGAACCGGGGGTTTAAAAAAGGAAAAGGGTCTGTTTTCATTTGCTTTTTTGGTCATTTTTAAAGTCTTTCCCTCATCTAAGGGGGGAATAGTCACACTAATTTGTACAGGAGAATTTTGACTTACTGCTTTTTGGTTTTAAAATTGCCCATTGCTCTGGAAAAACCTTTTTAAAAAAAAATTTTAAATTTGGCAAGTGCCATAAAGAAAGATGAGACCACAGATGGGGGGCCACGGGGGATATCATGGAAAAAAAACATTTCTTACCCTGGCCAGTTCCTTTTTTTTCCAAATATTTTATAATCTTTTCCGGGGCTTTGGGGGGTTTTTTTCACATCTTTGACAACCCCTAATTGGTTTTGAAAAAAGCCTTCTTTTGGGGGAAAAAAATGTTTTCCTCTTTTTTGACGTGAGCCTTTGGGCCCCCCATTTTGGGGAAATTCCTGCAAGGGAATTTTTTGTTTTAAGAGTGTTGAGGTAGGCTACTATATCACTAAAAGTTAAAATTGCCCCTTTGGTAGCTGTTGAATATAAATGGATGTTAATAACCTTTTGTTAATGTTCCCCTTAAAAAAATGATAGCCTAATGCCGGTGGGAGGAGTTGTGGCCCTTGATCTGGTTAGTAAAATTTTGCTCATGTTAATATATAAGAGATAAAAATTAGGGAATTGAAAATGGTCCCCCCTAAGAATCTGTATTCGGATATTGAAAAGGGTAAAAATGTAATTTTGACCCCTTTTCGAGGTTTTATATATTTTATAAAAATTTTATATATAAAAAGGGGGAGAGAGAGAGAGAGAGAGGAGAGAAAAGAGAGGAGAGCAAAAGAGGAAAGAGACAGAGAGACAGAGGGAGGAGATGACAAAAAAAAGATTCATGAGTTGGGCATGGGTGTATTTTTTTAACTCCAACCCAAATTACCAGCCAAAAAACACAATCGTAATTTGAATTTTTTTCTGTAACCAGATTGGGAAAAACCCCACCTCTCTGTTCCTCACTAAAACCTTTTTAAATTAGGTTTTCCGACCCTGCACTGCCCCCCACCTCCGCTTTTACAATCCACCCTTCGCGTCTTCCCCTCCCTTGTCTTCCTCCTGTTTCCCTTCTTCTTCCCCATTTTTTTTTTTCCCCTCCCTTTTTGCCCCCGCACGGCCCATCCCCTTTTTTTTTCAAAAATTTAAAAGGGCAAGGGGTTACAGAAACACCGTGTAAGCTTCACCCCCTGCTGCCCTTTACAGGAAAGGGGTTAGTTCAAAATCCAAAACTGGGCTTCCACAAAAAGGAAATGAATGAGTATGTTTTAAAGAAAAGGGAAAAATTTTCTTGATGGGATAAATTTTGGGAATAAAATTTTTAACCCAAAAATATACTCCCCGACAGTAAGCCACATGAAAAGGGGGGTTGGAAAGGGTTTTGGGTGTCTTGGTTCGTATATACTTTTTCCCCGGAAAATTGTAAGGTAGACATTAAATTTTGGGGTCAGAAGGAAGTCTAAATAAAAACCCAAAAAATTTGTTCATAAGAAAGGACAGCAATTCAGGGTGGGCAGGGGTTTTTAAAGGCAAATGCAAAGGGGCAAAATGGGTCCAAGGGAGACATTTTGTATTCAAAAATCTATGGGTTAGGGGGGGGGTTCCTTTCCATTTTGGGGGGCAGGTCACTAAAAAAAACTTCATCTAAGGAAAACTTATTTAAAAATCATTAGAAGGGAAAATTGAGATTTTTTAAAGAGTAAAACCAAAAAAATTCCCGGAAATGGGGGTAAGAAGGAAAAAAGATTCCGGGGGCACAAAAGAAACAAGAAAGAAAAGCTATCTAAAAACCCCGGTCCCATAAAGTTGGGCAAGGTTTTTTTTGTTTTGGGGACCCGTTTTTTTTTTGGGATGAGGGGGTCAAAGGAACAATGCCAGAACATTAGTATGTTGGCCCAAACCAATACTTTCATTCGGGTTTTGGGAAAAAGTAAGTAAAAAAATAAGAGTAAGAAAAACAAATCTTTTAAAGGTCTGTTTAACAATATAGTCGGGGAAAGGGAAAACATTTCAAAAAGAGGGGTGGGATTATAAAAATAAAGAATTCAAAAAAAAGGGGAATAAAGGGGGTATAACTTTACTGGACAACAACCCCTTTAAATTTTGTAAAAGAAATTGGTTTCCCTTAATGATGGGGACTTCAATTTGGATGACCTTTTATTTTTAGAATTTAAGGAGAACTTTTGGGAAAATAATTTTGGGGGGATACACCAAAAAATTGTAAAAAAAAAATGGGCCCCTTGAAACTTGCGGAATTTTTAAATATAAAAGGGTTTTTTTTAAAGTTTGAACACAATTAAAAAAAATCCATGAATTTTAAAAAAAAGTAAAGAGGTAAGGTAAAGTTTGGGCTAATGGGGGAAAAAATGGAAGAAAAAAGAGGTTTGACCCTAAAAGAAAATTTTAAATTGGGGTAAATTTTATATCATAGTTAACTTAGAACTCCGCCCAGGCGCCTTCCCAAATCAAATACCCACCCTTCCCTTGTTTTTGCCCTTTTCAGGCTCTTTTTTTTTAAAAGATTTTTTTATTTTTTTATTAATAAGACAGTAGCGTCTTTAGCAACCAAAAAAAAGGGAACCCATTACATTTTTGGGCCCCATGTAGTTGTTTTGGGAAATTAACTCGGGGCCCCTGGAAAACAGCCCGGGTCTTAACCACTGAGCCATCTCTCCAGACTCTTCTCACTGATCTTAAGTGAGTGTCCTTATGTATTAACTTTTGGGGGTAAAACTAGAGATAGAGGAATACCCTAACAGGGGTGAGTAAATGTGGCAATGTATGAAGTTCAAGAATTATTAAACAAGCAAGGCAAAAGGATGCTAGGAAAAAAATTTCCTTCTGGTTCTAGTCTTTTGGGGAGCAGAAGTCTAATCTGAACGCCAAAGTAGTTTAGGGAGACTCAACAGAGAGCTACAGAATACCACAGGAAGTGAACAGAAGAGAATAGAGAACTGTGGGGCCCTGGGCTGTGAAGGGGAAGCATGGTTTCTGGTTGAGCACTGGCTAGAGATGGCTAAAGACCCATAAGGTTTCCCTGCAAGGACTGCATGCATTTCACCACCACCTCCAAGACTCCAGGCTCCCTGACATGAGGCTGAAGACCTCCATTGATCCTTGCCTTTCAGTCACATGGGGCAATGCCCCTACCAGCCCCTCCACAGGTAGAGGGCATGACTACAGGCAGCAGAGCCTCAAGACATCTCCATATTCATGAGTCACCTAAAGGCATAGGGCTTAGCCCAATTAAGCATTCCTTTCCAGACCCTCCTCCTACTTGCAAAAGGTATTTAACCTCAGACCCGCCCTGAAACAACTAGCTTCAGCCACTTTTGGCTATGACGATAAACCTTTTAAAACGATGGACTACCTCTCATCTTTGGGGCCCCACCGTGGTGAACCATGAAGAAGGCCTTCAACTACTAAGAAGCAGCCTAATCTCCTGCCAGAAGACTTCTCTACATTCCATCCACAGAGGGGCCCCAACCCAAGTGCAACTAGCTGAGACAGCCATGACCCAGCCAAGCGAGTCGCTGTAACCAAGAGTCTCTACCCAGTGGTGCGGCCACTGGAGCTTCTCCCCCTTGCCCCTTTCGACTGTGGTCGGTCCAACCCATATGCTGTCCTGCTCTCAGTCCTTCTGCAGCCTCTCAGTGGCACCTGGGAGCCCAAGGGCTGAGACCAGCCAGTCTCCAGCCAGATGCTTTGGCCTGGGGACCTTCAACCCAAGAGCTCCAGCCCACACAGGATTTCAGACTGTGATCTCCCCACGCCAGGAGTGGAGCCCAGCAGTTTCCCACAGCCCAGCATCTGCCCTGTGCTGCATGGAGTGAGCACAGTCAAATTCCCATGCTTCTGCCCTCTGAGCCATGGCTCCAGCTGCCTGGGACAGCAGACATGTGAGACCCACAACTCAGCCCAACAGAACCCATGCCCATGAGCACACTACAGCCCAACAGAGAACTAATGTAATCTTGGCTGACAATGCTCCCTCCAAGAGCCAAAGACCACATAACAAAATCCCTAACACAGACATAAGAAGCCCTCTGCTGAGTTGTTGATCAGGGTTGTCTAAGAGATTCCCAAAACATTACAGGCTGTCATTATTACTCTTGGTTGGCCACACAGATAGAATGCAAGTCCCTATTTTTGAAGCCCCCATATACTTCAGACCCAGGTCCAAGAGGCTGCTGATCTGGCACTGACCTGGATGCCTTCTACAAGAGGGATATCTTTCACAGTACCAGCTTGCAAAGAAAGAAAACAACAGTCCTATGTATGACATCTATGTTCATAAAACAACAACTAACATGGCCTGATAACCTTAAGGGTGTAGGAATGGCATGCATACCATTGATGGTAATGGACAACTCTTTAATTACATTTAAGATATGATCAATCAGAGGGAAATGATGCCTCACACAGAAACCTAGCCAGCTATCCAGAGCAATTTGTAACCACTAATTTATTAAGTTAGCATAATCCCTAACTACATTTCAAACATTTGTTACTAAAACAGCATAATCCCTAACTAATTTCCAAACATTTGTCTCTATACTCACAGTTATGAATGGAGCTCTCACATCTCATCAAGGAAATTTTGCTTTGCAGCATATGAAGTCCATTATAGAAAACTCAAGTAGGTTTTATCCCAGGGAAGCAGGGATGGTTCAATATACAGAAATCCATCAATATAATCCACTATATAAACAAACTCAAAGAAGAAAACTACATGATCATCTCACTAGATACTGAGAAAGCATTTGACAAAATTCAACACTCCTTCATGGTAAAAGTCTTAGAAAGAGCAGGAATTCAAGGCCCATATCTAAACATAGTAAAAGCAATATACAGCAAACCAGTAGTAAACATCAAACTAAATGGAGAGAAACTTGAAGCAATTCCACTAAAACCACAGACTAGAAAAAGCTTCCCACTCTCTCCCTACCTATTCAATATAGTACTCGAAGTTCTAGCCAGAGAGCAATTAGATAAAAAAAAAGGGGGTGGGTGGTCAAAGGGATAGAAATTGGAAAGGAAGAAATCAAAATAGCATTATTTGAAGATGATATGATAGTATACTTAAGTGAACTGAAAACTTCCACCAGTGAACTCCTAAACCTGATAACTTCAGCAAAGTGGCTGGATATAAAATTAACTCAAACAAATCAGTAGCCTTCATCTACTCAAAGGATAAACAGGCTTAGAAAGAAATTAGGGAAACGATGCTCTCCACAATAGTCACAAATAATATAAATTACCTTGGTGTGAATCTAACCAAGCAAGTGAAAGATCTATATGACAAGAACTTCAAGCCTCTGAAGAAAGAAATCGAAGACCTCAGAAGATGTAAAGATCTCCCATACTCATGGATTGGCAGAATTAATATAGTAAAAATGGACATCTTGCTTAAAGCAATCTAGATTTTAATGCAATCCCCATCAAAATTGTAATACAATCCTTCATAGAGTTAGAAAGAGAAATTCTCAGATTCATTTGGATAACAAAAAACCCAGGAGAGCAAAAACTATTCTCAACAATAAAAGAACTTCTGGAGGAATCACCATCCCTGACCCCAAACTGTACTAACAGAGCAATAGTGATAAAAAATAAAAATAAAAAAATAAAAACTGTATGGTATTGGTAGAGAGGCAGGCAAGAAGATCAATGGAATAAAATTGAGGACCCAGAAATGAACCCACACACCTATGGTCACTTGATCTTTGACAAAGGAGCTAAACTCATCTAGTGGAAAAAAACAAACAAACAGCATTTTCAACAAATGGTGATCAGCATGTAGAAGAATGCAAATCTATTCATACTTATCTCCTTGTACAAAGCTCAAGTCCAAGTGGATCAAGGACCTCCACATAAGACCAGATACACTGAAATTAATAGAAGAGAAATTAGTGAATAGCCTCAAACACATGGGCACAGGGGAAAATTTCCTTTGTGATAAGAACACCAATGGCTTATGCTCTAAGATCAACAATATACAAATGGGACCTCATAAAATTGCAAAGCTTCTATAAGGCAAAGGATACTGACAACAGGACAAAATGGCAACCAACAGATTGTGAAAAGATCTATACCAATCTTACATCCAATAGAGAGCTAATATCCATTATATAAAAATAACTGAAGAAGTTAGACTCCAGAGAATCAAATAACCCTATTAAAAAATGGGGTATAGAGCTAAGCTGTCTCCTTAGAGGTCTGCCAGAGCCTGACATATACAGAGGCGGATGCTCACAGCTAACCATTGAACTATTCAAGGGGTTCCCAATGGAGGAGTTAGAGAGAAGACTGAAGGAGCTGAAGGGGTTTGTAGCCCCATGGGGAGAGCAACAATACCAACCAACCAGAGCTCCCAGGGTCTAAACCACCAGCCTGGGAACACACATGTAGGGAGCCATGGCTTCAGCTGTATACCTAGGGGAGGGTGGACTTGTAGGGCATAGGTGGGAGAGGAGGCCCTTGGTCTCGTGAAGGCTTGATGCCCCAGTGTGGGGGAATTTGAAGGCGTGGAGGTGGGAGTGGGTAGGGGGGTGGGGCACAACCTCTTAGAAGCAGGAGGATGGGGGGTGGGATAGGAGGTTTCTAGGTGGGGAAAATGGGGAAAGGGGATAACATCTGAAGTATAAATAAACTATCCAATAAAAGATTAATTTCAAAAAGAAAAAGAAAAAAATTCAACTGAGGAATATCAAATGGTTGAGAAGCACATAAATAAATGTTCAACATCCTTAGTCATCAGGGAAATCAAATTGAAACCACCTGAGATTCCATCTCACACCAGTCAGAATGGCTAAGATAAAAAATGTCAGGTGACTTCAGATGCTGGAGCAGACGTAGAGAAAGAAGAATACTCCTCCACTGTTGGTGGGATTGCAAGCTGGTATAACAAGTCTGGAAATCAGTCTGGCATTTCCTCAGAAAACTAGACATAGGACCTGAGGACCCAGCAATATCACTCCTTGGCATATACCCAAAAGATGCTCCAACATATAATAAGGACACTTGCTCCACTATGTTCATAGCAGCCTTATTTATAATAGTGAGAATATGGAAAGAATGCAGATGTCCTTCAACAGAAGAATGGATGCAGAAAATGTGGTACATTTACACAGTGGAGTACTACTCAGTTATTAAAAACAATGAATTTGAGAAATTCTTAGGCAAATGAATGGAACTAGAAAATATCATCCTGAGTGAGGTACCTCAATCACAAAAGAACACACATGACATGCACTCACTAATAAGTGGATACTAGCCCAAAAGCTCAGAATATCCAAGGTACAATTCACAGATCACATGAAACTCAAGAAGAACAAAGACCAAAGTATGAGTGCTTCAGTCCTTCTTAGTAGGGGGAACAAAAATACTTACAAGAGGAAATACAGTGACAAAGCATGGAGCAGAGACTGAAGGAAAGGCCATCCAGAGACTGCCCCACCTGGGATCCATATCATACATAGGCACCAAACCCAGACACTATTGTGGATGCCAAGAAGTACATGCTGACAAGGAGCCTGTATAGCTGTCTCCTAAGAGGCCCTGCCAGAGCCTGACAAACACAGAAGCAAATGCTCACAGTCAACCATTAGACTGAGCATGGGGTCCATAATGGAGGAGTTAGGGAAAGGACTGAAGGAACTGAAGGGGGTTGCAACCCCATAAGAAGAACAACATCAACCAACCAGACCCCCCAGAGCAACAAGGAACTAATCCAAAAACCAAGGAGTACACATGGAGAGACAGAAGATGGCCTTGTTGGGCATCAATGGGAGAAGAGGCCCTTGGTCCTGTGAAGGCTCAGTATCCCAGTGTAGGGAAATGGGAAGGCAGGGAGGTGGGAGTGTGTGGGTGTATGGTGGAACACCCTCATAGAAGCAGGGGAAGAAGGGGTGGGATAAAGGGTTTCTGGGTGGAAACTGGGAAAGAGTATAACATTTGAAATGTAAATAAAGAAAATATCCAGTAAAAAAAAAAGAAAATTCTAACAAACCAAAATGCAGACTTGTGGAGCCCAGTCCCAATGGATACATCTGCAAAACAACCCCTGTACCTAATGCTAAGGGAACATTGATGAAGAAGAAGAAGAAAGATTATAAGAGCCAGAGGAATGGAAAAGTTAATGTAATACTCAGTGTTCCAGCAATATCAGAAGTTACACCCATAAAGTTTTACCAAAGGGATTGCCTAACCATGAGGCAAACATGGACATTATCAATAAACATACCAAAGTAGATGGGGGAAAGCCAATCATGCTTCAGTTCTACACATCAAATAACAGGCAGGTGGTGAATGCTGCAAGTGGGAGAAAAGAGCTTACTTAGGGAAAAACAAATTATCCAGTAACACAGTGTCAGCCACAAAACATGATACAAGCAACTTTATACAGGCTGAGCAGATTATATCTAGGAATATGTAAGTATACACATGTGAAACAACAATTAATGAAACAAGAAAGCCATGCATTTGAAAGAACCAGGAGTGGTATGTGGGAGGATTTGGAGTGAGGAAGTAATATTATAATTTCAAAAATAAAGAGAAAGGATATTTTTAAAAATTGTATTTGAAGGCATTTTATCATGAGTACAAAGGAGAATGTGAGGGTGATTGGATAAAACTGGTGAACAATCAGAGGTATAAGCCTGGGGGTAATAATGGTAATGTCCACCCCATGGTAATACCAGTTATCATGATACATGAGGGTTTATTTTCTTCCTTCTAGAAGGTAAGAAGAGAGAATGATGCCCCATGTTTAGGATAAAGGAGACATCTTGCCCAGGATATGTGCCTGGTACCAGGAGATCCATGGATGAGTCAGAAGTAGGCTGGACTGAGGATTGTGACCCATGACCCTTCACTGCAGTAGTTGGAGCATGGAATTGGAAGAGCAGATAAATGGATGAGCACCAGTCCATCCTTGAAGATGGTCCATTTTTCAATGCCTCCATTGACCTCAAACTGGTCAGGCTTATGTGGGAGGTTTGGGTTGGTACAGGTCTTAGCCCACTAGTCCTTTTGGTTGTATCTGAAGCAGGGCTTGTTGGAGATGTCTCTCTGGAAGAAATTCTGTGGTCATGTGACAGGATGGGCAGTGGGCAAACTGAGGACAGGAACTGAAAATGGTCACTCTGATCTCTTAAATCTTACCATCATTGTCCTTTTTCTTTCTCATTCCATTATCTTCTCTACTATTAAATACCTTCAATGCTGTATCTAAGAGATCCTCTTGCATATCTTGGGCTCTTTTTTTAACTGCCTGAGTTTATGGCAGATGTCTGAGGAAGACTGGCTAATGATCTGAACATGGAGAAAAATGGTCCCAGAAAGAGGATCCCAAAAAGAGTGTCCTAACTGGAGTAGTTTCAGCTAGACTGGCCAATAATAGGGCTGGATTTTCATTGGACCCTTGGGTGATTTTTCTGGCCTAGTTGATAGTGAGGTGGGAATCTTTCTTGCAAACCCTCTAAAAGGCATGTGATCATCATATTGAGCCAGGCAGAAACATCAACAGGAAACTGATAATTCCAGCAGGGAACTATGGCTAGAACTGTTCCTTTGCTGAAGGGCTGAAGCTATATCTAAAGTACATAAATGATCTGCATGGGCCAGAGTGAAGTGCCAGATGTGTTCTAATTTTGGTCTAGGATGAGAGTAAAAATTAGTATATAGTATATGTCATGTCAAGTTAAGTGGTGCATTTTGGACAGATGGTTTTCTAAAATGGAGGATATTTTTCTGAAAAGGAGCCTAATCTTTCTTTTATCTGGTTCCTGTCTGAAAATGCAAAAGAGACCTGGTTTTTTTGAAGGTCTGTCACATCCTGAAACCTCTGTTGGGAGAAGCATATGGGTAGAGGTATTGGGAAGGGGACCTACGAGTATGGCAGTATGTATAAGGAGAGCAAAATGGGGGTGAAGATGTGGTGGAGTACATGGGGGGAGAAGGAAGGTATGGGAGACAGGACTCTTGGAGAAATGTGTGTGGAGGTGGAGGTAGGTAGTGGGGAGCTAGAAAAAGTAATGGAAGGGGACAAGGTAGAAATTGAAATAAGGGCATTAGGGCTATTGAGGTTAAGAGGTAGAGGGTGGATTTCTTGGTAGGGTAAGGGGATGGTTCATCAGCATGATGGAAACTGGAGAAAGTGGAAGGAGAAGGAGGAGGTGAGCTAGTCAGAAGTAGGGGTGGGAAGATTATTTGAAAAGAGGCTGTAGGAGTAGTAAAATCTGATAGGTGGTTAAGGTTGGAAAGAAGGAATGGCATGCCCAAAGGGTAAAGAAATCTTGAACATAGGGAATCTCCAAGTGACCTAAGTCCAGTGAGAACTTGGAAGTCAACAGAACAGAATTCAAACAAAGTGTGAAACTTATGTAATTGATATTGGGGTGAGAGCTGGACAAAAAGCTGCATACAGAGCCGGGCTGGTGTCAGAGAGAACTAAGGTTTTGAGATTTGATTTTAGGTATGCCAAATAGTGGGTTTAGGCATAGACAATTTAGAACCCATATCATAAGTCAAGGAATGGTGGGACTAAAGTTGTACCCCAAGTCATTGCAGGGATTATAATAGTAGTCAGGAGAGCAAACCTGATTTGCCAAAGAGAAAATCCCTTCCTTGTGAAATCAGGCAGTAAAAGCCAAGGAATTCTGAAATTCTGGAGTGCCTCCAAAGGTGGACCAGACCCTAACTTCCCAGTGAGTTTATGATGGGTACAGTACAGCAGACAAACAATAAAAAGCCTCTCTTCTTGGAAGTCAGTAAATAGCTATAAAGGCTGCAAAAATCCAGAGATTTCAGGCTCTGACTAGCACCTGGCTAGATCTTTCATAAGCCCAGAGAGTAGCTTAGGTCTAGGCGGAATGGGTGTCAGAAAAAGGGAGAGAAGCAAGTATGAGAGGCAAAAATCATCCAGATGGGGAGGACTGTGGTAAGGAACCCCACAACCCACTGGACCCCCTGGTTTTTGGCACCAACTGTTAGACCAGGATTGATCTAAGTGATAGGAAAATAAAAGAAAGAAGACTACTCAGCAATAAAAAAAAAAGCAATGAATTAATAAAATTCTTAGGCAAATGGATGGAACTAGAAAATATCATTCTGAGTGAGGTAACCAAATCACAAAAGAACACACATGGTATGCACTCACTGATAAGTGTATATTAACCCAAAAGCTCAGAATACCCCAAATACAACTCACAGACCACATAAAGCTCATGAAGAAGAAGTCCAAAGTGTAAACATTTCAGTCCTTCTTAAAAGGAGTAACAAAATACTCACAGGAGGAAATACGAAGACAAAGTGTGGAGCAGAGACTGAAGGAAAGGCCACGCAGAGACTGCCCCACCTGGGAATCCATCTCATATATAGTCACAAAACCCAGACACTATTGTGGATGCCAAGAGTGCTTGCTGACAGGAGCCTGATATAGCTATCTCCTGAGAGGCTCTGCTAGAGCCTGACAAATACAGAGGTGATGCTAGCAGCCAACCATTAGACTGAGCACAGGGACCCCAATGGAGGATTTAGGGAAAGGACTGAGGAGCAGAAGAGGGTTGCAACCCCATAGAAGGAACAATAATATGATACAACAACCAGACAACCCACCCCCCAGAGCTCCCAGGGACTAAACCACCAACCAAAGAGTAGACATGGGGGACCCATGGCTCCAGCAGCATATGTAGCAGAGGTTTGGGGACTGGGAAATGGGATAACATTTGAAATGTAAATAAAGAACATATCTAATAATAAAAATGAAAGAGGAGATTGACATTGACAGGAGCAGATTGTTCTTTAATAAGAATCAGGAAGGGTCACAGTCTCTCCATAGAGGTGAAGGGGGCTTGGGAGTTTTATAGATCAAAACAGGCAATTTTGGTGGTAGAAGTTTTGATCTACATATCTAGTCCCCTATAGCTACAACATTGAAAATATCAATGTAATAGAGGTTGGTATGTTGTTCTTATCAGAAGTTTCCTGGATCCTGACAGCCTGTAGTAGATGTCATTATCATGGCTACAAGAACAGGATAGGAATTTGTAATTTCTCCACTCATCTGGGGCTTTTAAGTCATTAGCCCTTTAGTATGGTCAGTGGTGGCTGCTCATGTCATGGTAGCAGTATCAAAGAGAGTGAGGGGGCTAGCTAGAGTGAAGAGTCAGGGATAAATATACCATTCACAGATATACATTCTATTTTTCCAAGTAGACCTACAGTTTAGACTAGAGTTTCTATTGTCTCCTGTGGTGTTTTAAATGAGAATGACAACCAAAGGCTCATATATTTGAATGCCTGTTCTTCAATGGATGTAATTGCTTGTAAAGGATTAGAAGGTGTGTCCTTGTTGGAGGTATATCACTGAGGGGTGGGCTTTGGAGTTTCAAAAGCATACACCTCTCTCTCCTCTCTCTCTTTTCTCCCTCTCTCTCTCTTTGCCTCATGACTGTTGTAACATGTGAGCTCTCATCTACTGTTCGAGCTCAATGCCTGCCTGCCTGCTGCCATGTTGACTACCGTGATGGACATAGACTAACTTTCTCATCCTGAAAGCAGGCCCTCAATCAAATTTCTTCTTTTATAAGTTGCCTTGGTCATAGTGTCTCTTCACAGCAATAGAAGAGTAATCTCCCAAAAGTGTCAGTTAAAGAAACAAGAGTTTTTGGGAGATGTTCTAAATTCATAATATGCCTAGCAAGTACCAAGTAAACGAAATGGTCAAATATATTGTTATTTAAAGAAGAAATATGGTATTCAGGGGAACTCAGATGAAAAAATTCCTTGATTTTATAATTCTGTACAGACAACTCTGATTGGGAAATATATGGATAATATACAGCTTCATGAAAAGCAGAAATCATATGGATGAATAGGACCTAAGGTCTTTTCCTTTTACTTAGAGATGCCCTAGATAGCATTTAGTGACTAGGAGCTCTGTATATATTGATTATTTAGGCATGCGATTGCTTGTAGCCCTTACAAGCCCTTTCAGACATTTCTTGAAACCAATAGGATCATTAGCATGACGGTCACTCCCTAACCCACTTTAATGTTTACATTTATCAGTGAGCATTCAGGGAATGTTAAACACAAGAAGGAAAGTCAGATTTAGTTCTGTTCAAAATTTAGACTTATCTGATTATGTAGTTGTTCGTTCAGAGTTAAAACCACTTAATAGGTATATTTTCAAAGCTTTTTTTTTTTTTTTGCATCGATTTTAGAGAGAATTTCTAAGTAAAATTGAGCTGATGTATGCCTCAAGGTAAAGTTTTCAAGGGGAGGAAACCCACATAATTCACAATTGTCTCAACAGATGGGTCAAAGAAGGAAAAAAAAAATATAAAGAGTTACATTATCATACATACGAAATTTAGAATATTATTATTTCTAGGCCACAGGAAACCAAGGAAAATACTAATAGTACTTGAAAGCAGAACCATGCCAGCATTCCAGTGAATCCAACTGAGACAAGAAAACTCTTTTTAACTCTGCCTTTCTCTACATTAAAGCATTTGATTCCTTTCATTATAACGAGGTGTTTCTTGCCCTTAGCTTAAGCCGCTCAAAAAATAATAAAATTAAAAAAAAAAAAAAGAAAAAGAAAACAGAACACCAGGAGAACATGGCCCACTGAATCAACTAAGCCAGGTCATATGCTCACAGATACTGAAACAGCAACCAGTGGGCCTGCGTGGGTCTGCACCAGTTCCTCTGCATGTGTTTTATGGAACTCCTAACAATGGGAGTAGGTGTTTCTCTGACTCTTTTGCCTGCTTTAAGGACTCTTTTCCTCCTATTGAGTTGCCTTGTCTTGCCTTGATATAAGGTCTTTTGCATTGTTTTATTGTATTTTGTTTTGTCCTGTTTGGCTGTTGTGTTTTAGAGTTCTTTTCTGAAGGGAAATAGAAGGACTGGATCTGGAGAAGCAGGGAGGTTGGGGTAGGTGGAGAGAAGTGGAAGGAGGAGAAATTGTGGCCAGATAGACTGTATGAGAGAAGAATCTATTTTCAATAAAATTTAAGAAAAGACAACACTCTGAGTATAAAAATATCAGATTTTATTTTTATTTTATTTTTTACTTATTCACTTACATCCCACTCATTGTCCGCCTCCCACTCACCGTCTCCCGCAATCCTCCCATTCTCCTCTGAGAGGGTGGAAGACACCCTGCGTAGCCCCACATCCTGGCACATCACGTATCTGTGGGACTCGGCTCATCCTCTCCCACTGGGGCCAGACCAGGCAGCACAGCAGCTTTTGGAATAGCCCCCATTCCAGTTGTCAGTACATACATAGCAGATTTATTTTCCTAATTGAGAGATATTAACATTTTTGTATGAGATTCAGTTTTTTATTCTTTAAAATACATATTTTCTTGGTTCTTTGACAAATTCATATTTACATATAATGTAATTTCATTATATGCATCCCCTGACTCCTCCTAGATCCAGCTGTTACCTTTCTACCTGCCCAATCCTCCCAACTTGTGGCTTCTTGTTGTTACAAACCAAGTACAATTTATGCACTCATGGGTACATCCACAGGAATGTGCTCACTCCACTGGGTCTACACCCTAAAAGAAAACTAACTGTCCTTACTTCTGAAACTACCAATTATCAATAGCTCCTCAGTTGTGGTTTGGGGCTTAGGAGCTTCTCCCTACTACATGATAGAATGTCGACTCTATTAATACTGTGTAGGACTTGTGTAGGTAGGCACCCCTGCTGTGAGCTCCAGTGCACTAGTCCTATCACCTCCAGAAGATACTGTTTTGTTTCTGGTTTCCCTGATCTCTGGCTCTTACAGATGTTCTGCTCTCTCTCCTGGACTAGTCACTGATTCTTGTGAGAAAAAAAGGGGGGTGTTGTTAATCTCAAGATTTGCAAGAGAAAAACCAGTTCCACAATTGTGAGTTAAATTTGAAACAAGCTTTAATTAAGTACTAACCAGCAAAATGGACTCTAGTCTGGTCTACTTCTGGGTTCCCAGCAAGTAGCAATAAGATATGTCTTTGTAGGGGCTTCTCAAGGATTAAAATCATATGGCTACCACATTTACCATTTGGCATTGTTATTTTCCAAGAACTACAATTTTCCCAGCATTCTAGAAAATTACCTGGTCTTTGGATAGGTGGGGCTTACAGGGTAACATTGGCTCTTACAAAGTGATATAAACGTCTTATCTGTGAGCACTTCACAGACATGCTCTGCATGTTGACCAGTCATGAGGTTCTGCATTATCCACCATCTACTATATAAAGAAGAATCTCTAATGAGGATGGCGAGCTACACTAATTTATATAAGGGACATGAGAGAGATTCTGTCTTATGTTCACGGATTTCAGCTAGTAGTCCTCCAATGTACCCGCACCACCTTCATTTAGCTTCTCCCCTGCAGAAGCCCACACTGTAATCCCATATGTCTCTGCTTTCCCATTTTTCACAGTGGCATCCCCTCTTTCTAGCACGGTTTCTCATAACAAGTTTTCCTTCCAAACAGACTCCTGTGCAGGGTGCCATCAACATTTTCTTTTTGAATAATCCACATTTCAAACCACAAACTCCTTGACAGTTTCTATTCTGCAAGTCTTCATTTATACTCCTTTCAAGCTTCATCTTTTGACCAAGAATTTGTAGCAGCCACACCCTGGACCTGAAATGAAGAACTTGCTTCTGCCTTCTAGTACAGTTGGCTTTGCTCTCTGCTTTTCACATGCCCAGTCATTGATCCCATCATGACCCCAGTAACAGTAACTCTTCAATCTCCTAGTCTTGGATGTTCTGCCAGCTGTCATCTGTTGCATGCCACCTGCACCCAAGTCAAGATGATCCCCTAACCCTCTAGCAGCCAGGTAAAATGAGATAGAAATATGCCACAAGCTAAATCTCTGTTAAATTCCATCCATCAGCCTTCCCTCCTGCTGGTCACGTGTTTTATTCCTTAGTACCTTAGTACACACCTACAACACTTTTTTTTTTTTCAAGATAGGCTTTCTCTGTGTAGCCTTGGCTGCCCTGGAACTCACTCTGTAGACCAGGCTGGCTTCAAACTCACAGAGATCCACCTGCCTCTGCCTCCCAAGTGCTGGATTAAAGGTGTGACCCACCACTACCCAGCTTGCAACAAAGTAATACTAAAAAGCATTTGCAACCATGAATACTCTTCTCAAGTAACCAACTCGCATCCCCTTTATAGAAAAAGAATCGATAATGTTTCATTTTTTACACCTTTTGTTTTCAAGTTTCAGAGATTTATTGATCAGTGCAATAAACTCCGTGAATTCATGCATTCACAGGAAAAGCCTTTCTTGGTTAAGTGGAAATCATGTGGGTGTCTTCTGAATGACCTCTATCATGAGCAGCTTAATGGATTTCAATCCATAGTTTAAAAGTCAGGAGCTTCTCTTTTCAGTTTGCTAGTCCAAATTCACTGACTAGAATTTGTATGTATTGCTCATCAAGACCAGTTTTTTCTAAGGTTCTGGATTATTCTTCCTGTCCCAACTAATGTCTAGATTGAATAATGCCAGATACATCTCATACAATCATGCTCCAGTCCCTCTTACTTCAACAAATACAATGATAGGCATCAGGCTTGGATGCTTCTTAGACTTCCTGAAGATCTGATGGAACATGGTTGTACCAGTAGCCTATTCTCACAGAGACAGGAAACAAGCCCAGCTCTGAAATCTAAGCAGCCCCTCAAGTAACCAACTTTCATGCCTTAATAATAATAATAATAAAGGTTTCATTTTGTACACCTCTTCACCACAATTCCCTTATTAACATTTAGCACTGTGCAAATCTTTTACTGAAAACTAGCTAATGACCTCCATTTGGACAAATGCATTCACCAACCTCTTACCTAGCATCACACCACTCAGTGGGTCAATAGTAGTTCATCATCTTCACAGACTATTTGTTAACTAATAGACACAAACTTCTTTTCTCTTCCCTGCCTGCTATTCCTTCATCTTTATTTTTCCTTATATGTTTTGCTCACTACAAATATCTTTTCACATCATTGCCACATTGCGTTAACATTGCCTGATTCCCTTTCCTTTGTCCCTTGGCTTTCCAAGCTTTCCTCTCTGTCCAGCATCTACTGCATTACCAGGGTCCTCTTTAAAGCTACACGTACTGTGCTTTATCTGCCTAATTGTTGTTTTTCCCCTTTGTAGATCTCAAGCAGACAATATTTCCACTTTTCTCTGCTCCAGCTTCCAGGCTACAAAGCATTGCCAGCAGCAGTACAACCCGGCGATAATGCCTCCATTTTCCATATAGTTTAAGAACAACATGCAGGCTCTCGGTGTACTTCACCTGTTCTTTGATTTAGCTCATATTGTATCTGTATCAGCATTCCCTGAAGTTCATCCCCTGGAACACTAATAATGTGGGATATTAATAATTTCTGTGTGAATAAGTGACTGCAAAAGAAATAAATAAGTTTGGAAATGTAGGATTAATGAAGGCAGTTAATTTTCTACCATAGAAATTCTGAGTCCTTAATAATTCTCATATATAATGTGAAAGGTATAATATGATTCATTTCCCAATGTATTTCCCCTAGAAAGAGTTTTTTTTCTCATTGTCTCCTGGAATAATGTTCTGAGAGACATCATTTGTTAAAGCACTACAATTTCATATTCATCCATTACTATTTTCTATTCTCAAATCTCCTCCATCCATTTTCTAACCTCCCAAGCCTCTGGTGGCCTCTCAGTCTTAGTGGATGAGGTTTTATCCCTCACTCCACTAAGTGAAGCATGGTCATTCCATGGGAAACACCTTGTTTTTCATTTATAGCTCTATGTGCAACAAGGTTGTCATTCATCACTGATCTGATCTCTCACACTAATCATATCCTTGCTTACTTCAACAGCATCTTTTTCTCTCTTCATTCTCCTAGAAGCCACACCACTTACCCCACACATGGGTTCACTTAAGCGCCTCACATGAAAAGAAACACACCTACACTTCAGGAAAGTATTAATTTACATTCTGGCATCACCTTCTTGCCAGGTTCTTGAAAGACTAGTCTAAGATGGTTGCTTCCTTTCCTTCACTGTGTACTCATAATTTACCCCCTTCAGTGAACCATCTGTCTCCACCATGGCCAGCATGCTCATAAATGTAAACACGGTTTCCAGAACTGCCTATCCAAAGGTATTTTTCAAATACTCAACTCAAAATATAATTTACTCATCATTACTCCAGTGAAGACTATTCTACCTTCTTTTTGTTCTCATCTTAAAGCCGTTTCCATCTATTTTCAGGCTCATTTTATCAAATCTTCTTACACGGTATATTTCAAAAACTCAGTGGAATTCCCTCTACATCTCCTCTACCTCACTCTCGTCTGCTCATCTAAATGAACTTTTTATTCCCTCTTTATTCATATACTTCTTCCTAGCCTCAGTTTAATCAAATGTTCACTAGTCATCTCCATTAATTTTCCTACAACAGAAGAGCTAACAATTTTCAAATCATTTGAGGAGTAATGGATACAGTGATTGGGGATAATAAGAGCTTCATTCACACTAGATGAGTGTTTCAAGTAACTTTAGTTTATCCCATACTTACTGTATAAATATGCCCTATACCATATATAGTTTAAAAGTCATTAATACAACTTTCGCATAATGTTATGTATATTGTCATCTCACTCACAAACATTTCCCCAATACTCCAGTATAATCTTTAATGATGCGAAGGTACTTTAATTCAATTTCTTGAAGTACACTATGCATATCATAGGCACTTTGGACTCATATTTGATTTGATTCTTATTGTAGCCTTTCCATCCTAGCATTTGAGTTTTAATAATTTAAATAGTAACTTATTTATATTTGAGTTTATGCATCTGTAAAGTAAAAGTAATAAGAGCCCCTACCTTGCAAAGGTATCTGATTTAAGAAACGTCTGAGAAGTAGAAAACAGCTCATCACTAATAATAGTCATTATCATAACTATATACTTTCACATCAGTTATGATATGTACTGATTCACATGAGAGCTTCATAGACTATAAGGTGCATTGTCATTGGACTAGGCCAGTAACTGCTTTAGAACAGGTCTTCCCTAGACTAAGCTAATCAAAGATCCTATTTCAGTCAACAAGTAACTTAAAAGTGACAGCATCAATACTAATTCAAAAGCAAGAGTTGGAATAGACAACCTTTAATCCACTCAAAGTATCTCTTGAGAATTCATAGTTGAATGTCATTAGGCACCTTATTCTTTGTGTGATGCTATTTTATCACAGATCACAGACTAAAGAAGTACTTTGCTTAAATACCTATAAGCTTCTGTTGTATTATTGAAGAAGGAAACTAAGGGGGAAAAATCAAAATTAATTCCAAAGACTAAGCATAAAGACAGGCACCAAAGTCTAGCAGAAAACAGGAGAATCTGTTGGAATTTGGCTCAAATGTTGAATTTTTCTTTATTTTTAGATAAAATTTCTTTCTTTATTTATTTACATTCCAAATGTTTCCCGCTCCTGATCCGCCTCTCACAGAGTCCTTTTCTCACCCCCTCACCTTCTCATCTAAGAGGGTGGTGCCTCCCTGGGTATCCCATAACCTAGGCACATCAAGTCTCTGCCAGATTAGGTGCATCTTCTCCCACTAAGGTTATACAAATGGAGCCCTGTTGTAAACAGATACTACAGTCAAGCTACAGCTTAAAGAGAGCCTCTGCTCTAGTTGTTGGGGGACCCACAATGGAGACTGAGCTACATGTCTGCTCTATTTGTGTCAAGGGCATCGATCCAGCATGTGTATGCTCTTTGTTGGTGGTTCAGTCTCCTGGAGCACCCAGAGATCCAGGTTAATTGATTCCATGGTCTTCCTGTGGGGTTCTCATCTCCCTTCGGGGCTTCAATCTTTTCCCCAACTCTTCCATAAGAGTCTTTGACCTCTGTCCAATATTTGGCTGTGGGTAGAGCCTCTCAGAGGATGGTTATAACTAGGTTCCAGTCTGCAAGCCTAACAAGGCATCATTAATAATGTCAGGAATTGATGCTTGCCCATGAGATGTGTTGGGCTGGTTAATGTTTGACCATTTCTTCAGTCTCTGCTCCATCTTTGTCCCTGCACTTCTTATAGTCAGGACAAATTTTGGGTTGAAGTTTTGTGGATGGGTTGCTGTCCTTATCGTTCCACTGGGGGCTTGCCAAAATGGAGTTGCGTAACCAAACTCTTAAATTTTTTGTGTAATCATGGGATTGATGTAACAAAAACTTCTTTATAAGGTTGTCTTGAAGATGAAATAATAAATCCTACATGGTTCATTGTAGCATCTGTAATAACATTCAACTTCACTTATTAAGATAGTTATCATCATCCTCTCATTAATAGAGATCAAGTTACCTACCAGCCTGTAGTTAGAAATCCAATTCAGTGTCAAAAAAGAAAAAAAGGGGAGAGGGGAAGGTTCCTATGATAAAGCATTACAAGTCAACCTGCATTGGGCTTGCTTTATTCTACTGTATTAATTACTTGTTACTATGTCAAAATACCTGGTAGAAACAACTTAAAAGAAACAGTTTTGAGGGATCGCAGTTTAAGAATATATACCACAATGGAAGGTACGTTTCTGTGGCAGAACCTTGAGATCACATTGCATCTAGAGAAGATAACAGAGAATCAGAGAGAGAGAGAGAGATGAATCCTAGAACTCAGCTCAGATTCTCCTTTTTATTCAGTTCAGGAGAAAAGCCCATCCCATGGAACTGTGCAACCCACATTTAAGGTGGGTCTCCACATCTCAGTTAACTCAATCTAGAAATGTCTTTACAGGGCTTGATACTACTAGGTCCTGTCAAATTGATAATAGATATTAAATACCACACTTACCTTGTTCTTACTACTGGACCCAGTCCCACAGTTCTTTGTCCTCTAAGTTAGGACATTGTCCCTACTAGTATCTATACAGATTTGCTTTCCACATTGGACTTACATAGATCAGTTGTATTAACAAGATCTTCCATGACACATGTACTCCCTTCCTCTTTAATTTCTTTTTTTTTAATTTTATTTATTTAGTTATTTAAATCATATCGTAATTTACTTATTTACACAGAGGTTATAAACACAAAAAGGCAGGATGTGGGGAAGGGAATGGCACCGGAGCATAGGTGTTCAGGGGGAGTACAGATACCTTTCAGAACAGGGTATCAGCTGGGTGTAGGTTCAGGGGACAGGTCACTATGGCTCTGCCTATGATTCACTTGTCCTTATCTAAGTTTGTACTGTCCACCAAGGCTGCCTATTTATGACCTATGACTACTAGGTCTGGTAAATTTCCACAGAAGCTGCCTGTTTACAATAGCTTATAGCCTTCTGTTTTCAGTCTTTTTCCACAGAGACCCAAGACTTTGTGTTAGCATGTATGTATGTCAGGCCTATTGCTGACTTTAGGCCTCTGGCTGATTTTAGGCCTTTAGTGTATATGCAGGCTGCTCCTGACATCCCTTCCCTTCTCTAAGTATAGAAGGGCCTGGGTCTGACAAAAAAAAAAAAAAAAAAAAAAAAAGATAGCTTACTTATTTCAGATTATTTTCAAAAGTTTCTAGGAGACGTTTAACTGGCTAAGATCTTATTTTAAGCTCTCCACAAAAGAATTTTAGTCTCTGTTTAATATTCTCGAGAGAGATGTAAATCCTAATCTCCCTCAACAACCAATCAGCAAAAGAGGAGCAATTTTACAAAAAGTAGAAGCTATTATTAATTAATATATTATAAAGACTGATTAGTTGTTGGCTGTTCTATAACAGTCCTTTGATAAAAGATATTATTAATGCAGATTTATATTTCTTTAAATATTGTCTTTATGACTCTCTGAGTGTGGAAGAAGCAGCTGCTGGGTTTTCTGCCCAGATCTTACAGAAATCTAAAATGAATTTTTTAAAAATAAAAGAGGGGGAACTGTTTTCCCCCAGAAGGATCTCCTGAAACACTCTCCATCAACCTGTTTACTTTGAACTCTCTAAAACTGAAGCTCTGGCAAATCTGATGCTGAATGCCCTGGCATCGCGAGACCACTAAGACTATGCCATAGCTATGTGGAAAGTACCCTACCCTTAAATGGAATGGCCCGTACCCAGTCCAATGGGGCTGGGACTGATATGCCTGTTTGATACCACAGAAGGCACAGCCATGGCTGCCAAAGTTTAATAAAAAATAGATACCCCCACAAAGCCAGCCCAACAAAATAAGATGAATAACAATTGACCTCCAAGTAAGAGAAAATATCCCTGAAATTTCCTTCTTTTTCCTTTCCAGGTAAAAATGAAACACCTCGTGCAGTCTGCTGGTAACACTGTAATCCTGATGCTGGTCCTTCCGTAAATAACTACTCAGTGACTTGATGAGCCATCGACAAGGACTGCCACCAAGACACTAGAGATTGACACACTAATCGAAAGCAAACCCTCTATTTCGATGTCTGAAATGATCTCCTCTTTAATTTCATCTCCATCAACCCATGTACCTGATTGCTCAGTGCTCAAATACTTATTATGCTTGTCAAGCTGTTCCTTCTACCTAGAAAACACTCATTTAGTTTAACAACTATTGAGCATTAACCTTTCATTGTTTCAGACATTGGGATATAGCCATAAACAACAACAGACATAGTTCACTATTCATGCCCATTAAGTCCTAAATGGGCATTGAAATAAATACACATATATAGTAAATAATATAATTACAAGTGTCATTAATAAGTAAACTATAGAAAATTCTGAGAGTAGTAAGATAGGGAAGATGATGTTGCTTTCACCAAGATATACAGAAAGGTAATCTGTAAGTATTTATGTTAATTGCTGCTAATATTTCCCTGTTTACCTACATATTTCACCCTTAGTCTTCACCTCTTGAGAAGTTACATCAATCATCAGGTTAGGAAAATGTCTTAATATCCTCCCTCTCTCTCTCTCTCTTTCCTCTCTCTCCCGTCTCTCCTTCCCTCCCTCTCTCACTCTTCCCTCCATCCCTTCACTCTTCCCTTCCCCCTCTCCTGGGCTTTCAGTACACCAAAAGCTATTCAACACACAGTATCTGTTTCATAAAATACATTCAATATAGTAGAGGCTTTCCAATAAGGTGACTGGACACTGGTGAATCTATAAGTAGCCTTAATTTTACTCAAAAATTACTTTATACATATATCCATGTATCTTTTTCTGAAACAAGTGTTAATAGTGTTTCTCATATTCTCTAACAGTAAATGGTCCTAGTCTACTGCTGACTTGATGGTCAGTAGACCATCCCATTCCCTTGCCTCCCCATGAGCACTGCATTAGCTCTCCTTGGATGACTTCTATCCCTGAGGTATTTGTGGCTTAATGTTGAATTAGTGCCCACACTAATTCAGGTTGTTAATGTACTTAACATCTCACTATTGAGTGGCTAACATACAACAGACACTATGTAAAGCACAGTGGGAGCTAAAGTGATGAAATGTGAATATAGAGCAAAGGAAAGGACACACACCATTTCCTCACACATATCCATTCTCTCCTATTTGGTCATAAACTCCTATAAAGACATAATTCCTTGCTGTGCTTTCCTCTCTGTCTCCCTTCAGCTTTTAACATGCATTCCTCATGTAGATAGTACCCAGTAATGTTATTCATTTTGTGCCCCTTTTTGACAGGGGACTGAGCTAAATTTTGTCATATCCAGTTAACAAGGATTTGGAGTGCACTTTAAGAAATGTGATTTATGAAAGGTAACAACCCAGAAAAATACAAATTCCCTGAATTAATGGTATGACCCCCTCCTGCACCTGAATGACAGTACCTATGTTGTAGTTCATAGGAAAATAAGTGAGCCTCCTGAGAGAGAACTAAAAATAACTATAAAACGATATCTTGGGGCTAAATTTATTCCCATTGGAGGCCACAATAATGTAAAAGGGCATAATTTAGAAAGCAACAGGATTACTCAAGCCAATGACAGCCTCCTAGGGGGGCACTTAACATCCAGGAAAAGAAGGTATGAGAGGGAGGTAGTGAAGGGAAGAAAGGAGGGTAGGAGAGCCTGTGTTGTTAGTGGCTAGTGAATAGCATTCTGATTGTCAAATGGGAAATTGCTTTTATTACATTCAGTTGAAATAAAAAATTCTAAATCTCTTTCCCTCTCTCTATCTAATTTTTTCCAACACTATTAGTCATACCTAGTCTAGCTTAGAAAGTAAAGAAACAAATTGCTTTCTTTCAGCTATAAGTTTTCTTTCTTAGAACAATAATTGTAACCATGTCTCAAAACACATCGTTTACATGTATGAAGTTTCAGAAAATAAAGAAAAACAATTTACTTAGTTCTTTAAACCATACTAAAAACTTCTTTTCATCTTATCAGCTTTATAAATGTCTAGTTGTGAGAATCCAAGGAATAAAATATTTAGTATTACTTTTTTTTTTTTTAATGAAAAGTCAGTATTGTGAATTCATACTATTTTGGAAGAGGATTAAACTGAATTTGTGCTCATTTATAGACAAAGATTAAAGGAAATAATTTTGTCAAGTGTTATGCAAAAATATATGTGAATGACTAATAAATTGCTTAAATAAAAACTTCCTTGGATAAGTTTTAATTAAGAGATGATTTGACTCATTTGTAATCAGAATATTATTTGTGAGAGGGCAGGGGCACAAACTGGCTTTTTCAAAAAGAATTCAACTTCTTCACAAACTTATCATCCTCCTATCAACTTGTTTTGTCATTTATCATTGCATGCAAAGATAAAACCCAGGATTTTCCCATTCCAACGAATTTCAAATTTAATCATGTTATTAAGATGATTGTTATGCTCTATCATTAGAAATAGACCTTAGTCACTGTTCTATTGATGTGAAGAGACATCATGACCAAGGTAATTCACTTTTTGTTTTGTTTTGTTTTTATTTATTTATTTATTTATTTATTTATTTATTTTTAAATCAAATCATAATTTTTACTCATTCACACAGGGGTATAAACACAAAAAGGCAGGTGTGGGAAGGGGATGACACCGGAGTATAGGTGTTCAGGGGGAGTACAGATATCTTTCAGAACAGGGTATAGGCTGGGTGTTCAGGGACAGGTCACTATGACTCTGATTCTGTCTATGATTAACTTGTCCTTATCTAAGTTGGTACTATCTGCCAAGGCTACTTATTTACAAGGTCTATGATTACTCAGGCTGGTAAATTTCCACAAAAGCTGCCTGTTTACAATAGCTATAGCCATTGTTTCAGTGTCTTTCCACAGAGACCCAAGACTTTGTGTTAGCATGTATGTATGTCAGGCCTATTGCGATTTTAGGCCTATGGCTGATTTTAGGCCTTTAGTGTATAAGCAGGGCTGCCCCTGACATCTCCTCCTTTCTCTAAGTTTAGAAGGCCTTGGCGATTCTAATCTTGCGAAGGCAGGGATAGAGGCCTGACCTCCAGTATTTGAAGGGGACCTTGTAATGGCTCAGGTCCTCCTGTCGTTGTCCAGTGAGGCATGAGGGCCATACTCATCCCGATGTCTTTTTCCTGGAGAGGGGATACTTTTGACATCGATGCCTATTCAGTCAGGCTTGTCCTTCAGGGAACCCAGAGAGATATTTTTAACTTTTATTTATATTCCCTTGCAGTGCTTAGCCTCGCAGCCTAAGCAAAAATTCAGATGGTTAGTCAATAGGAGGTTCTGGTGCCCCTCTCTGCCTTGGTCTAGGGGCAGAAGTCCCCTCTTTTAGGTTGGGTGGAGATGGGTTTTGGGAATACCCTGGATAAAGTAACAACCTCATCTTGAGCCTCGTGGTCCTCCATAGCTAACTTATGCTAATGTATCTGAATAGGTTTTGCTACCAAATTATCTATCTGTTGTTTCACAAAGTTAGTCAGCCTATTTAAGGCCCAGGGACCAAAAGAAATCAGCAAAAATAACCCATTAATGGTCCCAAGATGAGAGGAAGTAGGGTTGACAACCATAGAGAGGTTGAAAACCAATTCTTGTACCAGCTCTCACAGAAGGCACAACTAATGGCTGCCAAAAAGATTAATGAAATAAATAGATACCACCACAAAACCAGGCCCAACTATAAATAAGATGAATAACAATTGACATCCAGGGAAGAGAAATTTCCCAGAGAATTCCCTTCTTTTTCCTTTCCAGGTAAAATGAATCACCCATGATGTCTGCTGGTAGAAATTCTAATCTGATGCTGGCCTCCAGACTTAAACTACTCACATGGCCATTGACAAGGACATCAAACAGCTAGAGATTGACATCACTAATCTGAAGAAATCCCTTGTTTCACTGTCTGAAATGATCTCCAAAAATTACAAAGGACTTTATTGGACTTGATTTACTCTTTTACATTAGAAAAGACTGTGTACAGCTCTTGACTGTGTACAGCCCTAAGAAGAATGTTGCTTTTACATAGACAAGACAAGGATGGTTAAAAAGGGCATGAAAAAGGTCAGAGAAGGCCCTGAGAAAATACAGAGACCAAGGTAATTCTTAAAAAAGGATGCATTTAATTGTGGGATTGCTTAGAGTTTCAGAGGCTTAGTCCATTATCCTCATGGTAAGAAGTTTTATCACAATTATTTATTGGTTAAATCTCATAATTGCATTTCCCTAGGCCTTTATAGGTCCTTTGTAGATTTGTCTCTGTAATCCATTTTCTACTATGGTGTCTGAGATTGTCACAACTTTTCCTATGCCTCTATATTTTTTTATTGAATATTTTATTATTTTACATTTCAAATGTTATTCCCTGTCCAGGTTTCCCCTCCAGAAACCCCTATCCCTTCCCCTCCCCCTGCTTCTATGAGGGTACTCCCCCACCCTCCCACCCACTCCGGCCTCCCCACCCTGGCATTCCCTACACTGGGGCATCAAACCTTCACAGGACCAAGGGCCTCTCCTCCACTGATGTCCGACAAAGCCATCCTCTGCTACATATGTGGCTGGAGCCATGGGTCCCTCCTGTGTACTCTTTGGTTGGTGGTTTTAGTCCCTGGGAGCTCTGGGGTCTGGTTAGTTGATATTGTTGTGCTTCCTATGGGGTTGAAAACCTCTTATTTTAAATGAATATCCAAATAATCATATGTGAAACTGTAGAACCATTGAGGATCTAGACTATGTTAATTTTCTTTTGAAAATACTTGTTT
This sequence comes from Mastomys natalensis, assembly GCA_021653895.1. Taxonomy (NCBI): domain Eukaryota; kingdom Metazoa; phylum Chordata; class Mammalia; order Rodentia; family Muridae; genus Mastomys; species Mastomys natalensis. Next base: position 32,102 of record JAJTUV010003590.1, read on the forward strand.
CTTCATGGTAAACATTAACGTTCTAATGGCACAAAAATCTCAGAGCATTTTATTCAGATTCAGTTTTAAAATGACCATATGCTGGGTTTCAGTCCCTAGAGGGCCTATTACTACTTTCTGTTTTACACCTAGGTTGTTTTCTATCAGGGTCCTGAGCTGAAACTGGGGCCCTTTACAGAACCTTCCCCTTTGATAGGCCTTGAGCTTCTCATGTATGCCCTTTCCCCAATATCTCAGCCTCTTATCTACATTTTGAGAATCAAGAAATATGTTGCAGGGGACTGAGGAAAGAGATTCTCATGCTTACAATGTAAGTACTTTACCAACTGAACTGAGTTAGTTCCCTAGATCCCTGGTAAAAAGCCAGGTCTAATGGAACATATCTCTCATCCTAGTGCTGTGGCAGCAGATAATGGAAGCTACTGATGCTCACTGGTTATCAAAATCTGTGAGCTCCATATTCAGTGAGAGCAAGTTTGTGTCCCACCGTTAGCTGTGGCTTTGAGCCATAGCTATTAGGAGAGCACAGCTAGTTTTATTCTTTCTTTATCTCTCTCTCTCTCTCTCTCCTCTCCTCTCTCTCTCTCCCTCTCTCTCTCTCTCCCTCCCTCCCTCCCTCTTCCTTCCTTCCTTCCTTCCTTCCTTCCTTTCTTCTTTCTTCTTTCTTCTTCTTTCTTCCTTTCTTTCTTTCTTCTTTCTTTCCTTTCCCTTATTTCTTTTCCCCCTGAGACATTGTTTCTCTGTATAGTTTTGGCTCTCCTGAAAGTCACTCTATAGACCAGTATTTCCTGGAACTTACAGAGACCACCTGCCTCTGCCTCTGCCTCTGCCTCTGCCTCTGCCTCTGCCTCTGCCTCTGCCTCTGCCTCTGCCTCTGTCTCCTGAATGCTGTAATTAAAACCATGTACCCTCACTATCTAGACACACCTAGTTTTCTTTAAACATGTGGTCCTGGTAGGTCTAACATGCTCCAGTGGATAGCCACAAACCTAAGAGTTTTTAGGCAGCACTAATAGGACTCCATTGAAAGTGTTCTAAAAACAAAAACACAAAGTTGGGTGGGTATGAACTGAGGCTAGAGCTGAAAGAAGATGGGGTTGTGGTGGATGTTATCAAAATATAATGTATAAAATTCTCTAATTCTCAAAGAATTAGTAAAGATACTTTGGAAAGTTCTGAACAATGATGCTACCAGTTAACCAAATGAGAAATCTCACAAGGCCCCATCCCTAGACTAAGACTTACAGGAAATGACTGCTGGGAGAGGGAAACAGACTCTTTCTCAGTAGTCAGCCCTAAAAATCAATATATATATATATGAGCAATGGTGAATGATTTCAGCAGGTTGTCTGTGTCATGTGCATAAAGAAATAGTGAAGATGAAATAAAATGAACATGGAAAAAATAAACATAGTGGAGACTGAATAAAACACCTACTAACAATCATCTCTGACCTCTGCTCATACATGCACACAGATACACAACACACCACACACACACACACACACACACACACACACAATACTTGGGGGTATATTTGCCTCCCTTGCTATAATTCTTCTAATTCTTCATTTGAATCACTATTATGTCAAAAAGAATACTATTTTAATTTGTCCATATTTTTTTCTCATTTTCTTCAATTGGAGAAAAGGCTGCAACTAATAAATCCCATAACTAAGGTGCATACCATTTTTAGAACAAATACACAAATTGACTGCCTAGACATGGGCTGAACAAGGACGAAAATAGACATCCTAAAATGGATGGGGCAAAGACCATATAGAAAGAACTACAGGAAATAAGGAATCCTGAGATGGGAAAAATAATCATTTCCAGGGAAGATGACCATATACGCCAAATGATCACCCCTAAAAACATATGTATTAGGAACATTACACAGACTGAGCAGGTTCTATTTAAATATATATGCATATGTGTATATTCATGTAACAGAAATCAATGAGGAAAGAGTCCATGAATCTAAAAAAAAGTATATGGGATGGGAGACTTGGAGGAAGAATGATGTAATTATATTACAAACTCAAAAACAAAGAATTAAATAAAAAAATCAAAAGAAAACCTTTTAGATTAAAGAAGATATTCTGATATATAATACACATATTCTTGTCTTTATCTGATGCAATCATAAAATTTATTTTAAAATTTTATGGAGAAGAAGATCAATGAAACTGCCCAGTGCTAGAAAAACCCACTGTGCCTTAAAATACCAGTAGCCTGCCTTTTCTCATTAGAAAAATATTCTGACACTATGTTAAACTCATTGATACTGTTAAAATTTTATCTGCAGGGTTTTGAATTTCAATTGCTCATCACATGGAGATTCAGGTGAGCTACTCGAAGCAGGTACTGTTTCATTGTTTTGGCAAAGGAAGGAAATGAAACAAAAATATAAATAACTTGCTAGGTGTCCTACACAGGTGACTTGCGGGCATAATATAAACGTCTGCATCTGGACCCAAAAATTCTAACTACATTGAGCAATATAATCACCAAAAATGTGAATGAATATTTCAGGAAAAATAAATGACAACTTATCCAAAAAAAGAATTGGAAATACTTCCTTCAAAGGATTTTGAAATTGAAGTTCTAATCCTGGTTTAGTCATACCTTTCTGTTCACTTTAGGACTCACACATTATAAAATAAATTAAGGACATAACCATAAATATTATCGTAAAGTTATCTTGGAAATAATTTACTTCTTTTATAACATCTATACACATACGATGTGGAGTTCCAAAAAAAAAAAAAAAAAAAAAAAAAAAAAGACTTCAAAGAATATACAGGGTAGTCAGAAAAACAAACCAAATATCAAATATCCCATTTTCTTTTGTTCTTTCTCATATATTGTTTTATATATGTATATATATATATATATATATATATATATATATATATATATACACACACACACATACACACACACACATACAGAGAGAGAGAGAGAGAGAGAGAGAGAGAGAGAGAGAGAAGGATGTGATGAAGAGAAGAAAGGTCAACAAAACAAAGTTATAAAATATATTTCTCTTTACACATTATAAAACAGACATTTTTAAAAATGCAGTGGATGAGTGAGGGGGCTGGGAAGATACTTCAGTGGGTAAAAGTACTTGTTCTAAAAACATGAGTGGCAGAGGTCAAATCCCCATAGTGTACATGTAAGGCCAATCAAAGCTGTACATGGCTGTAACATCCTGGGGACAAAGAGATCTCATGAGCTTGTTGGCCAGCCAGCCTAGCCAAAAACAGCAAGCTTCTGATTCAAAGAAAGCTGTCTCAAGACAACAAAGAAAGAAAAAATAATTGAGGTAGATGCATATATCCTGCTCTGATTTCTGCATATACACTATCCATACATCTGCTTGCATGCAACACACACACACACACTTTTAATTGTGCAAAATAAGTCAGTCTAAGGCATGGTACACCCAATAAAGAACAAACTATGATCTATTCTGGTCCTGCACTCAAAATTGAATGTCAATTTGAATTCTTGCACAGCTCTGTTGTGCTTGTTGTTGTTGTTTTCAATTCAACAAACCTAACAAGCCAAAACACACATTTTTTAAAGTAGCTGGTTGGAAAAAAAACAACTATGATTCTTGAAGTCAATACATACCTACCACATAATAGAGATAGTATCCAGTCTTTTTTGATATAACAAAGCACATGAAAACAAAGACTCTCAACAATGCAACAAGCCATGTCAATAATGCCATTTCCCCTATTATCTGCAAGATCTTAGAGACAAATCAATAAGCATGGAGCCAGGACCCTGTCCACACTGCCACTGCCTTTATTAATATTGCTTTTTCCTATTTCATTAATATTGCAGATACCAGCAAACAATTTGTGTTTAAACCATCTCCACTCTCTTTTACTAAGGGATGACCAGTTTAAAAGCAAAGAGAGTTATATTGGTCTGAATCCTATATACTTGAATTCTAGAATAATCCTCGACAGCAAGCCATTTCCTAGCGAGATCAGTGAGTTATTTAGATCACATTTTTACCTTAGGAGGACAGAGTGTGCACAAGTGGGAAGAAAAATCCAGGGAACTTTGTGTTTGAATAGCTGCCAGTCACAGGAAGAGTACCATGCAATTTCAGTCAGATACTTTGGAGCTGGCCAAGCTTATGAGACTGTGGCAATAATACTCCTCTTGGCAGTTAGGATATCAGAGCGTGGGGCCATGAAATAGCTCATTCTTTAAGTTTAGTAAAATCCTGTCTCTGGACCTCCATGTCTTCTACGAATGTGAGGGGAATTTAGGTATTCCTAAGACCATTTTTGGCTCTAAATGTATATGGTTCTAACCCTGAATTTTGCAGTATGTGAGTTCTTTGCAAACTTCCCAGCCTATGCGACTAGAATTGCTTATGGGCTCTATCTATGCTGAATAGTTTTGTTAACTTGACACAAACTAAAGTCTTTTGAAAGGAGGCAACAATGATTAAGAATATGACTCCATAATATCAAGCTGTAGGCAAACCTTTAGAGCATTTTTTAATTAGTTATTGATAGGGGAGATCTCAGCCCATTGTGGATGGTACCATCCCTGGAATGGTGGTCCTGTGTTCTATAAGAAAGCAGGCTGACTGGTGGGAGGGGAATAGTGTATGCCTTTAATCCAGCACTTGGAGGCAGAGGCAGGTGGATCTGTGAGTTCAAGGCCAGCCTGGGCTACAGAGCTAGTTCCAGGATAGCCAAACTACACAAAGAAATCATGTCTCAAAAAAGAAAAACTAAAACTAAAACAAGAAAGGAGGCTGAGCAAGCCATGAAGAACAAGCCAGTAAGCAGCACCCTCCATGACCTCTATCTCAGCTCCTGCCTCCAGGTTCCTGCCCTGTTTTAATTCTTGTTCTGACCTATGATGATGAGCAGCACTCTGAAAGTATAAACCATATAAACCCTTCCTCTCCAATTTGTTTTGGTCATATGTTTTGTTGCAGCAATAGAAACTCTAAGATACTATCCTTTAGTTTCACTCAGCCACTCATGGCGACATCAGGATGCTAATATCTAGCAAGCATCAGTAAGTCTGGAGCCATGTCAATATTTGGAACTTGTGCTACTTTGTTAGGGTGGGTGTCTAAAAGAGTTTTTAAAAGCATCACCTACTAACAAATGAAGATTATTAGGGAGCTTGGAATGAGAACAAAATAATGACAGGACTATATCAAGATACAAGAATTAATCTAAAGCAACATAGAAGCAACATGTATTCTCTCTCAGTCAATTGTGCTTTGTGAAAAACAGAATACTAATTTGAGCACCCAGTGGCTCTTACCCAGAACACATTTATTTTTCATACTGATAGTCTTTTATCTTCTGGAAGGCTTAGACAGCACAGACTGTCTGCTACTATGACAAAGAATGGTGCCAGATACCTGAATGGAGATGCCAAAGGTCATCCACATAAAAAACTAGGTAGGGTTCCCACGTGTTAATATTAACCAGCCTGCAATACAGAGAGGTAAACTGCTGTGACTGCAGAGACAAGCAGTAGGAAGAGGGAAGGGAGAATTAAAATGTTCAAGGAAAGAGGCCAGTGATCACAAAGCAAGTAAAAGAAATAGTGCAGATAAATAAAAAAAGTGAACATTAATTGATTTCTTATCAAAATTAACACTGCTTTATATTCCAGCCTGGAGATTATTAAATGCTATTTTCTGAACCAGAAATATTGTTAGGCAGATTCAATCCATTTAAAATTTATGAAATGAAATAATTTACTTATTCCTGGCACACAACAATAGACCATGCATTATTATTCTCTTTTAGATTTTCAGCTGACTGCCGTTGTCACTTTAGGGCTGTTCTGAGGGTTCTTGTGTTTCATGTAACTCATACTTGCATTTTGAAATTATTCAATGAGTGTATGTTCAAACTAATAAGAGATGTTTTCCTTTTCCTCTTTTCAAAGTCTTCTCTATAGTAGGTGAAGCCAAGAGTCTAAAGGTTCACTGAATTAACTGATTCTTTATCTCCAATGTTGTTGTTGCTGTCATATCAGCATCCCTTAGAGCCTGCTGCTCAGGCCAGCCATCTGGCCAAGGTTTCCCTCAATCTACTTCTGCTCACAGAGAATTCTAAGTACATTACCTGCACTGCATGACACTCTCCCAAATGTACCATAAAATATAGTGAAAAGACCATATGCTTGGAAAGAAGTAGAGGAGAACGAATCTAGGTACTGCAACAATTCTGCTGTTCAGCACTGGGTAAATAGGCATGAAGATTTATGCTTTTCAGGCATGTATTCATTAGTAAAATAATGAATATAAGGACCCTGGTACAGCATAAGCATTCAAACAATGCAGATTATTATTTTAATTATTTTAACAATATTTTCCTCCACTTGCTGTTTTTAGAGCAGAATACCTAAAACCAGATGAATTTATACAGAAGTTTACTTGGCTCCAGGATTTAGAAGCTGGAAAGTGCAAAAGCATGGCACTGGCATCTGCTTAGCAACAGGAAAGAGCCTTGTCACCGTAGTGTATCATGACAGAAAGCATCACACAGTGAGGCAGGGCCTACACATTAGCGTGGGTCTCTCTTCTTATAAAACCACCGGTGTCATCATGGGGCCTCCACCAGCATGATTTCATTTAATTACCTCCAAAGGTAAAGTTCTAATACCTTACCACAGTTTTCTGGATTTCATTTATAATAAATTAAATCTATAGGTCACATTTAAGCCATAGAATGCAATACCTTTAGCAATTGTTATTAGTATTATAATTGCTACTGTTTCCCCCTCCATCAGTCTAAAGCTGCATGATCATTTAACACATAGTTAGGTTAGTGAAAATGTCTCTGGCTCACAGGCAGGGATTGCTTCTACTTAGATCCCCTCCTACCTGTTCTATCCTACTACTCTCTGTGTTCTTGAGGCTTCTGTATTGACAGACAGGCAGGCTGCAAGCCAGAATTCACCAGCAAGGACAAGGGGCTAATGGCCCTACCAGCTGCACCATCTAACCCTAGGGAGAGAGACAAATGAGGGCACCAAACATACAAATGGTCTCTGTCTGGACAGCTCATGAGAATTATCAATAAAGGACTGAGGATGTTTTGTGTGCTCATGTCTTCCTGGTTATGGGAATGATGCTTGTGATGTAGCATATCACACTTAATTGCTTCAGCCCATCAATTACTGCCAAGGGAGGGCAGGCAGCATGGCCAGATGCCAGGGAAGATCTGTAATTGATAGTCACCGAAATAGCATAAATCAGGTCTCACATTAAGTATGAGCCATTAAAAAGGAAGTTGTACTGAAAATAGGCAGGTGCTACATCAGGTTGGATTCTCTCCCATTTCTTTAAAAGTTGACCATAGCCCTGCAGCCTGGCAATGCTTTATTCAATGTGCTCATGAGGGAAGCCATCCTCCCTTGAAGAGTTTGGGCATCAATCATCAAGTCTTAGGTGGAAGGGATCCTGCCCCTTTCACCTTGTGTCATACCTTCAGAAAGAGTTGCTGACAAACATGAAATGCTACATCTCAAAATGTCCCCTCTCGAACCTTCTGAAAGTTAACATGCTGGCTAGTCTAATAAGCTCTTAGCTGTCATCATTGCTTATAATAGTGTATTAAAAGCTTACAACCAGGACTCCATTGTAAGTAACATCATCTCAGATTTCAATTTACAATTTTGGCTGCATGTGCCATCAAATGTTATATCTGGATGCCTATGGTCTATTGAGTTAGCTGTCACTTTTTTTCCAGTCTTTTTTTTGTGTTGGCCAAGTCCTCTCTTCTTTGTCCTGGGCCATTTTAACCATTTTAAACTCCATTATTAACATATGGGTGACAACAGAAATTAGCAGCTATAGAACTAATAGGAGTACTGGCTTAAATGAATGGACTTCCTTTCTACATTTTTAACATTATTCACATAGTTGTGAGGGTTTTTGTCCTGGGGCTGTAAACTCCCTGAGGGTAAGAATCATACTTTACAATAGCATCCAGTACAGAAGGTCCTAGCAATAATTAGCAGGATTATTAGCAGTAATTTCCAGGTAATAACTTCCACTGATACAGGATTTCAAGTAAGCATTTAGAACATAATAAATGTTCTATACTTGTTTAGCTGCATTTTCATTGTTCCCATTTCTAGCCACATTCCTTATAACTAAGAATGCATCTGGCTCATCAAAAACACTACAAGTTAATTTACAAGGTCATTATAAATTTCCTAAAACCCTTGTGTCCATAAGTATCTTAGAATTTAGAATACCTATTCAGTTTGAGAAGGAGAACACAGGAATGTAGTGTACACAACAAAACACACCTACAGCAAGATCTAGATAAGGCAACAGCTAATAATGCAACATATTAATAATCTACCTGTAGTGAAACATTTCACTCCAAGTTGGAATAATGAAGAATGCAAAATGCCTCATAAAACAGATGCCACTTTACTGACAAATCAGTTGTGGTACCAGATATACAAAAACAAAAGTAAACATCATATTTTAGATCTTAATACTGTGGGTAGGCATATGGATCTGTATTATATGAAATAAGTGGGGGCAGACAAATCTTCACCCTCAGGATCCATTTTAGAGCAGGAAACTGTAACACATTTAATTCCTTGGTCAGGCTGGCCTTCTATGTCTTTCATCAAATTCAAACAATGAACACCCAATGGTTACAGACATCCCCTATTCAATATACCTCCTAAAAGAATCTGTTATCTTACCTTAATTCATCTTTTTAGCTTCAAGAAGTATACAGAAAAAAATAGTGGGTACACTTATAAAGCTAAAGCTAACAACTATCAAGTCTGTCATGCACAGAACTGTGACCTTAAGCAAGATCCTTCACCATTCTTTTATTTTTTGAGATTATATCATAATTACATCCTTTCAACCTTCCATTTGCCCCCTACAAACACTCCGATATGCCTTTACTTGCTATTTTTCAAATTCATGGCTTCTTTTTTCATTAAATGTTGGTATATGAACACACACACACACACACACACATTTCCCTGGGGAAGACTGTTTCTCCCTTTCTCAGTATTTCCCAGTTGCCTGTAATTCTCTGTGCAGAGTTGAGCAGCACTTATAACCATCATGTTACTAAACCTTCACCATTCTTAAGTGACACATCCTCTTCTTTAAAATGAGTAAAAATACATTTCACATATGGATAGATAGCTAAAAGTCTTTTCGGGATGTTTCAGTCACTCATATTTTCACAGATAAAGGAGCTGGTACTTAAAAGGGATACTGAATTCAAACGCCATTTTTCTCTGTTGGGAAATAGTGCAAGGAACGAAGGAAGAAGATCTGGCAAGAACCAAACCTGCCAGGATGCGCAAAAGAATAATGACGACATATTAAGAACGAGTTACAGACCCAAGGCCTCTGCCCACCTATCTGCTAACACTTTGTACCAGAGCAGGCCAGTGCAGCCTTGGCAAGGATAGGGTGTGAAATTAACAACTAAAAGTGAAAACGACTGAGATAGAAATATATCACTGGAAGGGAGAAGGAAGGCCCACTTAATTGGAGAAATCAAAGTGCTATCCTTTACTTCCAGTTGAGAATGCAAATGATGTCATCATCAGCTATTCTTTGGCAATATTTCTTAGTATTCAGAGTGCAGTTGTGTGGTCTGAAAACAATTTAAACTGAACAAAAACTAGAGCTTCTTTGACTGATTCTGATATTGGATTCTTCCCTTCCCCTTCTTACAAACACAGTCTCAGCTATGAGTACGCAGTGAGTCAATCTGATATATCTTGATGGTTGAATAAGCTCTTTGATTTTTGAATTATTTTGAGATTAACTGAATTTGAAATGTGGGCTGCCTGCAATGTCTTGCTGGCACAAAGAGATGAGCTTTGTTATTGACAGAGAAGACTTGCAAACGATATTTTTTATCATTATTCTCCGGTGCTGAACTCTTGTTTGCTTCAGCCTGGCCCTGCTGCCTGGATGGGCGCTTCGAGGCCAGGTTCAAAAGTGCAATTTATAATCTTCTCTCTCAACTCCTGTGAACTGCTGCTGCACAGTAAGGGGTGACTCTTCTGCCTGGGAGACCAGACATAGTTCTTGCTGCAATCAAGGAACATTGTCCATTATATTCGGGTTTTTTGATAACTTGCATAATGCTCCAAATAAATAAAAGCTGTCATCCAAGAATCATACTATTGGTAAGTTGAAGCAGAATGTCACTGGAGCTGCTTCAAATGTTTGTGCGTGAGTCCTACAGTCCTGTCCTTGGTCCCAATGGAAACCTAGTAATTTTATATCAGCCTTATTGTTTCAGCCTATGGATGCCAAATAAGCAAGTATTCCCCATTTTTCTTTATTCTTTAGACGACCGACACTCCTTCTTTTCTCTTTTCTCCCTGTACTCATTTTATTGAACCTAGACTGTGCTATATACTGAAAATGACTACTTATCTATCAACAAACCCACCACTACCTACCATCTTTTTTTTTCCTTTCATTCCATCTTATTTTCAATACTCTGATTTCTGAGATAGCTTGCCTTCTACTCTTCTTTGAGTTTTTCTTCAACTTTTTTTTTTTCTCTAGCTTAACACATCCTACTTCCCCAATAAGCAAAACAGGAAGACTCACTTGATTATTTCCTATACGCAGTGACTTCTTCATTTTCATATAGCAAATATCCATGGTGTAGACACAACAACTAATTGGTCTATTCTGTTCGAATGTACTGATAAGAATTAATTTTAAATGACTATGTACTCATTTCCACAGGTCAGTTCTTCCAGAGTCCTTTCATCCTTTGCATCATATTACACCAGATACATCATATACCCCAACTTTTATAGCCTAATGGACCTGGAGACAAAAGGAAAGAATGACAACAGGTCTCCCAAAGGCCTCTTAGGAAACAATCTCCTAATCAGTTAACCAACCTTTGATCTTGATCACAAGTGAGAAGGAAAACTTGTCACAAACATAGCAAACTCAAGACCTATGGAAGCTTCAGCCCTTCTAGGTCTCTACCCTTAGGCTCAAATACATGATCACAGAGAGTAGCAATGCCTGTGACAACTGACAAACAGCAACCTTCCTGTGCATTCCCATGAGGCCTCTATACCAAAATGATTGCCCACTCAATCTGTACACCACTGTGAAATGTCTCCTCCTTATCATTTTCCCTGCCAGTCCCAATAGGCCCCTAGCTGAAATCAGTAGCAAGAAACACCTCTTCTTCATAAACTACACTCTACTTTTAGCCCACACACTAGCAATAACTTGTACTCCTAGGGTCATACATAAACTCTACAGATATGACTGTTTTTGCTATTACCTCTACCATTAGTATAATTGCAAGAAGCTTCAAGCAAGAGCTATGTCATTTCTATATCCCCTGGTGCCTCTAACATGATGCCTATCACACAGTTGATGCCCAATAAATATGTATTGGATTGAATTGTAGCAGCCAGCATCATTATGAGTATTAAACTATATTCATGTTTCCCATTTTATTTCCTACAGACATCTGCAGCTGCTTCTGTCCATGCAACTTTTGCTTTATTACTAAAGATGAAGAATGAAACTGTCACTTTAAATCTGATGGCCTTCCTTTTATTGAGTTGATCATCCACAAGGTTTTTCTCTTTCCCTGCTACCATACAAGGAAACAATTAGCAATATTTTTTTCTGATGTCAGTAAATGACCTCAATATTAATCTTATCAAGCTCGTCTCTTTGGGAGTTTATTCAGAAATCAATTCTGGTTGCATTATAAATCAAAAAGAAGAGAAAAGCAATCCCAAGCCTTCTTTCCTACAAATGTGAACACATCACTTAGGTAATAGCCTGATTAAAGTCTCAGGATTCTGTCACTAATGATCTATTCATTTTTTTTCTTTTTCAGTTGTATACTTAATTTACTAATCTTCAGAAATCATTTATTCCAATAATTTCTTGTAGATCTTCTGTCTGCTAACTCATTTTCCACATTTTTTAACCCTATTATTTTGAAAACATGGGCCATTATCTTCACTTTCTGCCTATGTGCTTAGCGTCCAATAATGAAAATGTCCTATAAATTCAAGCTGAGTTCTCAAATTAGGGAGTTCATCAACTACCCACTTTAGGAACTCTATTTCTTTTTGGTTCTTCTCAGTGTCATCAAATATTGGTGAGTACAATGATGATCTGCATAACTGATTTTTTGCCTGTTACTTTAATGTGAATCTATGGACCCAAACTTGCTTTTGTGAATATGCTAAATTAACAAACTTTTACTGGTTCCTTCTATTCATCAGGATGTTCTTGGCCTCTATGACTCTTTCCACAACAATATACTCTTTTTTCGAGATTGAAATGAGCCCTGAGTATACAAAGACAGAAAGTTGCAGTCTCAGAGTCGTCTAATTAGTTGGCAATGACCCTGTCTATACAGTCCCTATAGCCTCTATTTTGAAGAAGTCCCTGTTCGATTCAATCTTTTGGCCCCTGATAAAACACATCTCACTTTCAAAAATCATAGCAAAAAAGTCTATTTTGGAATTATTTTTGTATCCTCTCCTTTCTTTGACCAGTATCATGCAGTTAAAACAGTCATTGTGGAACCTGGTCCATATCTTAAAGATTTTTGCTCATGTATTAGGAAATAGACTTGTCAAACGGCAAGTGTAGCCTATCATATCATAGCTGAATATTTCCTAGTTAATGTTGCATGAGACATTTGGGTCAAATAGCTTAGTCACTAAGGTATTTTTACCTTAAGACTACAATGATTTTACATAGGCTTTACTGAAGTCACATTGATTTCTATAAGGGGTGTAAATTAAAGTCAGATTACAGGGAGATGAGAAACAGATCTTTTGAATCATCTAAGTGAATTTACTACTCATAGAATCAGACAAAAGTCCACTAACTTCTCTGAACCTAGGTGTCTTTTATCTGAAAATCAAGTAAATCAAATGGAGAGATGAAATTAAAGTCAGATAACAGATAAAATGTGTAGTAAACACTGAAAAATTACACATCCATGCACGGCTCTTGTTGTTTCTTATCTCTGGATATACTCTGACTTATTAATAAATACCTTAATAATTGAGCTTTAATGTTAAACAGTTTAAAATAATCGAGGTAAATATGGCTGCTGTCTAGTATCAAAAGAGTAGCAATGCAATGCCAAGAAGTAGTTTCGGGATATACATTTTAATGTAATAACAAGATTTCATGACTAATTAAGATGTACTACAGGAGAAAGGAGGTAGAGATGGTAGGAAGAAGAATTAGTTTGGAGAGGGACTGATAAGATGTAGATTTTTTTTCCTTTTTTAATTTTATTTTTTTGCTTATTCACTTTATAACTCATCCCAGTCACCCCCTCCCACAATCCTTCCCCATCTCTTGTTTTCTGAGTGCCCCCTCCTCCTGTATCCCCCGCCCTGCCACTTTAAGTCTCTGAGAGGCTAGGTGCTTCCTCTCCCATCGAGGCCAGATGAGGCACCCAGCTAGAAGATGTAGATTTTAAATGTTATATTTGAGATGCTTTGTTAGCAATTTAATGAAAATTATTATGCCATTAGCTATTTAATTTTGAGTCTTAGGAACTGAGTCTCAGCTAAGGAAGAAAGAAGTAATTTACCAACAGATTATAAATGGTGGTTAAAGCCATATTACTGGATAAACTTGGTGAATGAATGAATTTGAATATTTTAAAAAGTGGGGACTTGCTGAAATTCTTCAGCGCAAGCAGAGCAGCCCTTGAAGAGAATAATAAGGCATCAGTCCTTCATCATCTTGTCATTTGTCCTCTAGCTAAAACTATATGACTTTGCTCTATCATGAACCCCCATCACAGTGTTTGGCCTCACTCTAAGACCAAAATCAATGGGATAAAACCAATTATGAAAAAATTAATTAATATTAAAAATAGTTATAAACTGAATTCTCCAATATTGTAAACTCAAACTTTGTTCTCTTTATAAGATGATCGTCATAGTTATTTCTATAGTGACAGAAAACTGACTATGGTATAAAAACAGAAAATAGGGTAGAATTATATATTAATAAGCTGATGCATAATAGTATGTTCCATGGAAGAGGGAATGGTCCTCTATAATAAGCATTGCTGAAAGCACAAACACAATGAGAGCTGAAACATAGCCCCTGGATTTGACAATTTATTAACTATTCTTGAGCTTTATGAACCATTTCATTGGAAACATAAGTATAAGAGCTTCATGATATGGGGGTTCCAAAGAGAAGCTATCTGGAATCATTCACCATCCTAATAATAACCCACATTGAGAGGAAGCACATCTCCTTCCTTGCATGTATGCTTACTTTGACAGTGTTTCTCATTTTCACCTCTCTAATACTCACTGTAAATACTTAGGATGGCAGATCCTTTTTCTACCACCCCTACCGCACATCCAGGAAGCAGTCATGTGACAAAGAGACAATCATATGTTCTGTCAATAGTCTGAATTTTTAATAAGAAAAGAAAGGAATATAAGTCAATATCCATGGTGGATGTGGTATACACAGCAGCTGGAACAAATTTCTAACCAGGCATCCTCTGTAAATTGTCACAAACAAAATACAAATCCTATGTGGCTAATCTAGGCACATGCAAATAAGAGCAACACTATTTAGACAGAGTGGTGTCTGTGTGTGTGTGTGTGTGTGTGTGTGTGTGTGTGTGTGTGTGTATGTATGTGTGCTTAGAAAAGGCAATGAATTCAAGAGAGGATCATTATATGGACACAGGGAGTTGAAAAGAGAGATGAAAATGTGCTATACACATGTAAGAAATCATTTATATATATAAATAGATATATAATAAATATATATATAAATTTATTATTATTAAAAATATTATTTATATAATATATAATATGTAATATATAATATATTTGTATTGGTTATTTTATTTATTTTTATTTATTTACATTTCAAATGTTATTAAAAGAACAAATTATAGCTTATATACACACACATGTGTACACAATTTATTGACAAGTGATTGAGCAATGGGATACTTCTTGAGTAAGATGGGATCCAAGACCTGACAGTCCATCAAATTAAGGAAGGTCTGAATTCTCCTTGGGTTCTCCTCTCCCCTGCCCCCAACCCCTCAGTTATTTCCCTCCTTTATTTTATTGTTTTCCACCATTTCATGTGCCATTTCTGGCAGGAAGCTTAGATTTCCCACTCCTGTCCATCTATATCCATTTATCTATAGATAGGGTCCCTTGTCTAAGGATTGCAGAAACAACTGAAATTACTCACTCCATATTGGGCCATAGATATGGAAAAAAAACCTGATAGTTGGCTGGGATTTGTGTTCAATCAGGTTGGGTCATGATGTCCCTCATTTTGTCCCTATATTAATAGAAAAAAAAAAGAAATTTAAACTAGAAAAAGGGAAATGGAAAATTACCGCCATTGGCCCTCTTTCTCTTCACCAAGGTTCATTACTTCATCACGAGTAACTGTGTGTGGCCATCTCATAATACAAAAATATATCATTACAACTTCAAAAGTTCCCATTCTCTTACCAGTTTAAATTTGTTCAAAAGTCCCAAGTCATAGACTAAACATCCCCATTGCAAAAGAAAGGAAGGGTGGCATATCAAAGAATGTTTCAAACAAAGCAAAACTAAAACCCAGCAGGAAGCATACCAAATACTGCAAATCCGTGTTTCTGAGATTTTTGATGGCATCATCTATGTGTAAGGCTTGGGTAGTCTGCACCTCTAGTTAAGTTATATACAACACATGTTCTTCCTCTTCAGCCAGCTCCATTTTATACCTTCAGCTTTCGTCATTGAATGCCCCATAGTCCTATCATCTTTGAGTTAAGTTCTGCACTACAATGTAGGCTTTACCTTCACAGCTCACTCAGGAGCGCCATGCCAAGAATGGGAAGGTGCTATACATTATCTGGCTACAGCTGCTTTCTGGAATCTTAGTGCAAACCTCCACAATCCCATAACTCTTGCATTCCATATGCTTGCAAAATTAGCACTACATAGACAACAACACCAAGTTACGTGGCCAGCAGAAGTATAGCTTGGTCCCTTTAGACCACAGCGCCAGCTGCCTCTGAATACCTACCTGGCTTAACCTGGGAAAACTTCCCTCCATAGTCCTGTTGGAGGATGATGTTCCAGATGCTCTCTTTTCTTTTACAAATAACTTTGTAAATGAAACTTTTTACAAATGAATTTATAATGTTACATCCTGGAGCATGGGCAGGATCTTGCCATCAAGGAACCTCTCCTGAGGATAAAATGTAAGGCTTCTCTTAAGGCTGCTCTTTAATTGCATCAGTCTCTTAATTAAGTACATCCACTTTGCCAGTATCTGTGTTGCCTTCAATTTTCGCTCCCCTCAAATGCCTTTCCTTGCCAAATTGCGCATTTTAGTTGCTGCTGTTTTTTGCTATTGTTGAAGTTTTCCTTCTTCCCTCTCCTAATCTTCGCCCCTCCTCTCATACATACACATATACATACACAAATTGAGTAAGAGATGTTAACAGAAACCATGCCACAACTCAGTCACTATCTGCCTTGCAATGTCCTCAAGAATCTTGGTCTATTGCTTCTAAACTAAATTTCACTCCAAATTTTAGTACACATAGAGAACACAGTCAGATTATTGCCCTAGTAGGACCCAGGCTTCTATCATAATTCCCAATAAAGTTATCAATGCCCATAGAAACCTCATAATGTCTGCCTTTACTGGCTACAATTCTATTAACATTAGAATCTTCCACATTCCTGTCACAATCACCCATTAAACACTGCTTGTAGAATTCTAGATCTTCTCTCTTCTACACATCCAAACTCTTCCCTGTCCCTCCTGCAAATGAGTCAGGAATGACACAGTCAGGAAGTCAAAGGACTAACCTCACTCCTTGCTACTAGGTTTGCATATCAATTACTTCATTCCATTGCTATAACAAAACCTGACAAAAAGCACATTAAGTGAAGAATGCTTTGTTTTGGCTCATAATTTGAAAATATAGTCATGTCAGGGAGACCTAAGTCCAGCTTTCCTTATGTCCTCAACTCTTAGAGGACCAGGAAGCAAGGATGATCAACAGGAAACAGAGTTGGGTTAGAACCCTCACGGCCCACCACCAGTAACTTTTTCCAAGAAGTGTTCACCTCACAGAAATTCCATAATTCCTCACAATGGCACCAACAGCTTGATAAAATAATATTCAAAAATATGAGCATATGTGAGACATTTCGTATTTAAAACAGTGCACAGCATATATCTTCAACAGCTATTTGATCAATTAGCAAATTGAGTCTTTAATCTTATTAGGAAGAGAGAGAGAGAGAGAGAGAGAGAGAGAGAGAGAGAGAGATGTTTTACATTGAATTTCTGGAATAGTTCTTAATTATTTGAGAAAATGGTTCTTTGTCAATATTTGCCACTGACTCAAAATAAGTCAGAGTTGTAATTTCTTGGTATGAATAGGACAGGTGATTATTTTGTCTTGACCATAAGTCAAAAGAAAACTATTTTTTATCCTAAGCTATAGTTTTATTTGCCCCATATGCACATTTGATGATAGATTTGATGAGATGGCAGTGCAAGGAAAGTCACTTGTCATGCAATCCTGACCACCTCAGTTCAATACCTAGAACCTACAAAAGATGAAAGGTGAGAACAGACTCCACAAAGTTGTTCTCCAACCTCTGCATGTATAATGTAGCATGTGCACCTCCCCCACATACCACATACATACATACATACATACATACAAACATACAAACAAACAAACAAACAATTCTTTTAAAAGTTTTATTTCCACTTTACTTAACAAGAGGGAAGAACTCTTTAAGAGACCAAATGATTTGCTCAAGAGCTAAAAGTCAGCTAGAAAAAGGAATGCTCTCATAAAGCTATACCTGTAAAACTCTAAAATCTAAACTAGTACCTAGTCAATTATTCTGTTTCTATTTAGGTAGCTTTTACTTTGTCTAAATCTGATTCTAGCAATTCAATATAAGGGTAACTTCTGTACTATATCTGGATGTAATAAATGAGAAATGCCTTTATATATAATATAATGCTATTGCACTATAAACCGCCATCATTAATTTATCTACCAACCAGTTAATAAACACCAATGTATAAACTAGAGATAGGAGGAAAGCTATGAGCAACATAGACATTGTCTTTAAGGATCTTTCAGTTCATGGAGTGGTTGAATACAGATATAAACAAAGAATTATAATAAAATAGATTTGACAGAAAATTATGTTCACAACTGTAAACATATATTTTAAATGATATTTAAAAGATGTTTGACTTACCAAAGAAATCATGCAGAAATTATTTTTTAGGAACATAGAACCATGCTGAATCTTCAACACAGGTCAATGTCTATAGGTCAGAAAGACATAGGGAAAAAAAGATATTCTAGATTAAATGAATAGCATATGCAAAAGTATAAAAGGCAAGAATTGTCTAAATGAAAGGATGAAAACATTTCCAAAGTAAGACTGGAAAAGTTAGGAGGATAAGTTCATATGTCAATTAGGTAGTTGTCTTTTATTAAGTAAGGGGGAAGCTTTATACTTTACACCACAGGAGTGACAGGGTCAGGTGTCATTATTTAGAAGCCTTTATAGTAGCAGCAGGGAGGATAGATTAGGTGGAAAATACTAGATGTTAATTAGAAAACTATTACAATAATCCAGAAGTTAATATGGATCCTATTAGTAGAGATGAAGTAGAAAGGGCAGATACAAAGAATATATAGGAGAGAAAATCAACTAGTCTTAGAGATATACTAGATGTGGACAGTAAAGTAAAGATGTGGATAAGATATATCTTTTCAATTGGTTAACAAAGTAGACATCAAGTGGAATGGATTTGAGAGGGAAGAAGGTGAGGATCATTTTGGACATGCATATTTCAATTGTCTGTGAGACATTCAGCGGGAAACGCCTGCAGAACATCAAATACATAAGCCTGACATTTTAGAATATGTTTGGACTAAAAATATAGTTTGGGAATTAACAGCACATAGGTGATAAGAGAATGACATTGGCCAGTGAGAGTATTGACCTTGGCAAGTATAGTTACCATCGATAATGGCAGAAGGAGCCCATTTACAGCAGACTGAAGAGGGAATACAGGTGTGAAAGCAAATACAAAGCATACAACCTTCCTGAGAAGTTAATATGAGAAGAAAAGGGGTAACAGAATTGTCAAAATCAAGGAAGACAGTCTGTTTGTAGACCATGAGAGATTTGCGTTAAATGTTGTTTGCAATCTCTTTCAAGGTCACCTTAAACTAGCATCTCTACTGGCAAAGGAAAACTCAGATCTCTAGTCGTGTATTATACAAAAGAAATTTAGCTCCCCAATGTTTTGAGAAATATAGAAATGACACTTCTGAAAGATGAACATGACAGAAAGGAAGAGAGATTATTTAAGAATAAGACAAATAAACTGGTGATCCACTTATTGGTATTTTTGGATTGTTAATAAATGTTTAACAAAAGGGGGTTCAATAATTCAACATCACATTAAGCCAAAAGAATATTTTAAAGCTGTCTGTAGCTGCCCATAAATTGAATTGTGCAGCATGTGATCGACTTCCTGCCAAGAACATTTGCTTGTTCCAACTTAGTCTGCTTTATCTAGATACAGTAATTATTTTATTTTGGCAAAGATGCTTATTTGAAATGATCACATACTGACCCCTACATTTTCCCCCTTTAGAGTTCTCCTCATATCCCATTGTCTGAATAATAAGCCTGTTTATGACAAGGTCTCCATACACTGGCCTTCCAGAAAATATTTGTCTCCAGTTATAGGCTCACTTAGAGGGGATCATAACACTGGTCACAACAGGTCTGGGATACAATGGGCATAGGGTGAATCAGTCGAGCATTTTATTAACTACAAGCAATCTCTAAAAAGGGATGGCTGCTGCTCTTCCCAGTTCAAATCATGCTTTTTGGGCTTACACAAATCAGGTTGTATAAAACCTATTGGAGGGAGCATGGTAAGCCAGGCAGCCTGAGTTAGCCCTGATACTTTCTTGCTACAAGTTAGCACTCATTCTGCCTCTGTCTTCTGGCATCATGAGACAGCTCTAGATAAACGTACAGCCTGCCTGCTCAGAGAACTGCTT
The DNA here is from genome assembly GCA_021653895.1 of Mastomys natalensis. Classification (NCBI taxonomy): domain Eukaryota; kingdom Metazoa; phylum Chordata; class Mammalia; order Rodentia; family Muridae; genus Mastomys; species Mastomys natalensis. The sequence goes on from JAJTUV010003590.1 coordinate 52,252, forward strand.
TTTTTGTGTCTGTAAACATACAGGACATCAGAAGGCAGCTTCATGAAGCAAATTATATTCTGTTCAGTAAAGGAGGATCCCCTTAAACAAATCAGAAACACCCAATCTCTCCCTAGGGGCATTTGCTTAAGAATCAATCACAGTGAAATAATATTAACAATGTTGATGTTAATGATAGGTCTTCATTTTAAGCATCATATAATTGTTACTTTGCTTTGAAATAAGCTAAGCTGTTGGATTCAGACCAATTTAATTCTTAGATTGAGAGCTGCCAGGTCTTTCCTCTTACACTCAGCTGCCTTTAGTAGAGAAAAATCAACCAATAGAGCAGTTGCTCTTTTGGCAAATGGTAACAAGACTCCGTCATTATGACATCCTAGTTGCTTTGAATACTTAATAGTCCCTTCTTAGAAACTATAGTCCAGCTGCAAGGAACACTGTAAACAGAGTTGTTGGTGAAACTTGTAGCAGCTATGAAACACTAATCTGCTCAAGAAAATGATTGAAATCTAGATGACCCTGTTCTAGCTGTGGCTATTCTCTCTCCAGCCAAAAGGTCTGTGGCATTACAATAAAGGGCTTGTGATTGATTAAGTGAGCTTGCAAATATAGGAACTAGATACATGCTACTTACATGTGGAATGTTATTGGTTAGTACAGCAATCCATATGAAAGTATACCATGTAGTTAGCTTTCTATATAAGCAAGCTATTCTCCATTGTTTTTCAGGTTATCCTGAGAGGCTTCTTGCCTGTGTACAATTCCCAAGTAGACTCCAGTAAAAGCTTCTCCCAAGTAATTGTTTCCCACTTGCAGACTGTAACATGCATAGAATGGCAAAATGGAGAGAAATGCCCAAAGTTTTCAACTTCAGTGATGGTACCAGTGGGAACAGAAGCAGGAGGAAGAAGACAATTGTAAAGTTCCAGGGAGTCAACAGGAGCTAAGGGTACCTAATACACTAAGCTTAAAAGTCTAACACCAAAAACCAGCTCAGCATTCAGAGCCAGCAAGAGAATAGGGCCCAATACCCAAGGGCAAGAATTGAAACATTAGGAGGCAAGTAAAGAGTTTCAGAGAGAGGTCATGGGCAGGCACTGCAAAGAGCTAAAGGTACAATGAATAGTGGAAGCTGAAAAGCTGAGATTCTGAAAGAGGGAAGGCTATGCAGAGTTGACAATGAGAGCCAAGATGATGAGCTGCAAGGTCCAGTCACTAAAACAGTTAAAGAGAAACAAAGAGTTGAATGGGATTAGGGTTCTGATTCCTAACATTCAGATCAGCAACTCTAACCACCGAGCACTGGCAGTCTAAATCTAGGGCTGTACAAACAGCTCCTACCTTGAGCACTGAAAGGAATAAGCTCAGAGTTTAAAAGTTGGGAGGTATAATCCTGTAGTTTTTAAGAGGGTCCTCAAGAAGGGGAGAAGGATAAGAAATGGCACTGGTGTGGGAATATGACAACAATATATGGTATATACACGGAAGAATTTTAAAAACTAATTTTTAAAAAGCAACTACTTTTTTAAAAGTAGTTTTAAAAACTAGTTTAAATAGGAGGGGTGGCCCTTGGTCCTGTGGAGGCTTGATGGCCCAGCGTAGGGGCTGCCAGGGCAGTGAGGCAGGAGTGGGTGGGTGGGTAAGGGAGCACCATCTAGAGGCAAAGACGAAGGAGGATGGGAAGGAGGTTGCGGAGGGAAAACCAGGAAGGGAAATCATTTCAAATGTAAATGAATAAAATGATTAATACATTTTAAAAAATTGGTTATTTTAAAAATAAAATAACTTTTTAAAATTCCACTACCCCACCACTACCCATTTATAGAATTAAAAAATTAAAATTAAACCTCAAACTTTTCAATCATTCACATCTTAGTATTATCATCCTTTCTTACATTGGCTTTCTTAAGAAATAGAGATCTCTAACAACTGAAATTTGGAAGGAAAAGAAACACAGAGAATCTTCTCAAGAACTTGTCTTGTACTTGTTAAACTATGGTTCCTGTCACAGGCAGGACTACTCTATCCATTAGTTACACTAGGCATAGTTATGGAGGTCCATTACCTTATTTTCTCTTTCTCCTTTTATTGAAAATAGGTTTTTTTTGTCCACATAATATAGCTTGATTATGGTTCCCCTCCCTCTACTCCTCCCAGTTTCTCCGTATCTCCCATCCCATCCAGATCCACCTTTTTTCTCAATGGAAAACAGACAGCCATTGAAGTGCTAATAATAAAATGAAATGTAATATAATAACATAAAATAAAACTAAAACATCAGAAAAGGACAAAACAAACAAAAGGAAACGAGCCCACAAAAGAGATAGACAGAGACCCACTTGTTTACACACTCTGGAATTCTATTAAAACACTAGACTGAAAGCCATGATATTTATGCAAAAGACCTATGGGGTAAAAAGAAAAAAGTTAAAAAGAAAAGATAAAATTAGGGGAAAAAAGGAGAAAAAAAGATGACATTATTAAACAAGAAACTTCAAAGCTGCCATTGAGTTTATTCTCTATTGGCATCTACTGTTGGGCATGCAGCCTACTCTCAAGAATAGTCAGGTTCCCCAGGGAAACACCCTTGAGGAAAACTAAATTTTCATTTGCAAGTGGTTATCAATTGTAGATTGCTTTTGGGTTAAGGATGAGGGCATGTGTCCAGTTTTCCTTTCAACGTTAGGACCCCATCTGGTACAGTCCTGTGCAGGCCCTATTCATGCAGCCTTGGTCTCTGTGAGTGCATATGAGAATCGATCATGACAATTTAGAGGGCTGTGCTTTCTTGGTGTCCTCCAACACCTCTGTCTCATTCTTTCTGCCTCTTCTCTGTGGCTCACTGATCCCTGAGTGAAGAGTGATGATGGAGACATCCTATTTATGTCTCTCATTCTCTGCATGATATCTGTCTGTGGGTCTCTGTATTTATTACCATCTACTTCAGGAGGCAACTTCTATGATGATGGCTGAGCAATGAACTGATCTATAAGTACAGCACCATAACATTAGGAGTTGTTTTATTGCTACATTTTTGTTTTATGTTTTGTTTGTTAGTTATTTTGCTTTTCTGTTTTGTTTTATTTTTAAACCAGCACTATTTGGTATTTGGTTTTATTCTGGGTCTCTGGGCTGTGTAGTCTCAGGTTTTGGTCACTCAACCACTGTTGGGTATGGGTTCTATCTTATGGAGTGGGCCTTAAGTAAAAATCAGACATTGGTTGATTCCTCCCACAAGTTTGTACCACCATTGCACTAGTAAATCTTGCAGGAAAGACATCATTAAAGATCAAAGGACATGTGGCTAGATGTTTTTATTTGTTTTAGTAACAGAAAAGAAAGAGAGAAAGATGGATATGCAATGAGAATATTGTATAAAGTGAGGATATGATCACTCCAAGGTGGGGTTGAGGAGAGGGGTTTTATTGTAGCTATGAGTAAGAATACAGACAGAAGCATATGGAAGAGGACAGAGCATAAAGAGAAAGTAGTAGACTGAATATGGCAAGTAGACTGAACTGGGCCATGGAGAGCATGGAGAAGAAAGAGAGAACAATGAGGAGAAAGGGCCAAGAGGACCAAGAGAGCAGAGAGAGTACATGGCAGAAATGGCAAGGTTATATAAGAAGGGAAAGCTGGGGGAAGGGAAGCCCTTGAGTTACAGAAGTTTGGGGCAGGGCAAAGTGAGAAGAGTTGAGATGAAACATAAGTATTAAGCCTTGAAGCCAGCATGTAATTTGGAATACTAATAGGCACTACAGTTAACAAGTTGTTTCTTTTGGACCTCACAATAATGTTTTGTCATCTAATAGCAATATACCCATATTTATATAAGTATGGTAGTAAGATGATTTTACATATATTCTCAGATGGAAGAAGTTTATGAAGGCAAAAATTCCTAGGACACAAAAAAACAATCATAGTATGGAACTGGTCCCAGGTTTTTTGTGTTATGTGTGTGTTTTAATCTTTTTTCATTTATTTATATATTTATTCATTGTACATCTATTCTCCAAGTCACCACCTCACTTAGCCCCTTCCCCTCCCCTTCTCTGATAAAGGGGAGGCCCCTCTGTGTACCAACCCAACCTGACACATCGAGCCACTGAATGACTAGACATATCCTCTCTCACTATGACCAGACAAGTCAGCCTAGTTAGGGGAATAGGATCCACAGGCGGCAACAGAGTCAGGGACATACCTGCTCCAGTTGTTGAAAGACCCTCATGAAGGCTAAGCTACACATTTACTACATATGTGTGGAGGTCCAAGGACCAACCCAGGTATGCTCTTTGGTTGGTGGTTCAGTCTCAGGGAGCCTTCAAGAGTCCAGGTTAATTGACAGTATTGGTCTTCTTATGGAGTCCCTATCACCTCCAGATCCCTCAATCCTCTCCTCACCCCCAACTCTTCCACATGTCTCCCAAGGTCCATTAATATTTGGCTATGGTCTCTTTATCTATTTCATACAGCTGCTGAATGAAGCCTCTCAGATGACAGCTATGTTAGGCTAATGTCTGCAAGCATAACAGGGTATCATTAATAGTATTGTCAGAGATGTGGTTCTTGCTCATGGATGAGTCTCAAGTTGGGCCAATGATTGGTTGGCCGTTCCCTCAGCCATCTTTCTCTGATGGCCATTCTCTGATCCATCTTTGTCCCTGTACTTCTTGTATGCAGGACTAATTAGGGGTCAAATATTTTATGGGCATGTTCATGTCCTTATCTCTCCACTGGGAGTCCTGCCTGAATACAGGAGGTGTCCACTTCAGGATCCATATCTCTCAGTGCTACGAGTCTCAGCTAGAGTCAACCCAATAGACTCCCTGGAGCCTCTAGGTCTCTGGTATGTTCTAGAGATGCTGCATACCAGCCTGCTGCTTATTTTCTTTTCACTCTCCTGGTCCTCTCTCCCCAGCTCTCCCTATACCTTGTCCCTGCCCTCAATTTCCCTCCCTTCTTCTCTCCCACACAGTTCTCTCCAACTCAGATGACTATCAAGGAAAGGGTTTAGCATCTGAAATACATGGTCAGAAGTGTCTGGAGTAGCAAAATTTGTAGAAGACAGAAAAGAAAGCCCAAAGAAACAGAGGAGACAGTTATTCTGCAAGACAAACTCAAAAACAGTCTTGGTAAACAACACAGGGGAACTCTGCAGGTAAAATGTTGATATCAGGTTCCGAACCCAGTGACATCACATCTAGGCGACCTCCACATTGTTGCCAAGGCAACCACCAAACATTCCCAGAATCCACCTGGCTACCTTCCACCTTTAGCCTAGGAGAGGCTATGTCACCACCCATATAAAACAGGCAGAAGCCCCTGACCTCACTCTTCTTCTTCCATCTTTCCATCTTCTCCTTCTTCCATCTTCTTCACCTCCATCTTTGCCCTATCTCCTGAATAAACCCCACTTGGGGTTGTCTGGTGTGGTCTGTTCTAAGCCGTGTACAGATGTATATGAAGAGCTGTATCAGGTTGACCTGAAATGATCAAGATTATTCTCTCAAACAGTAGATATACAGTGCTCTGAGAGATGAACATGACCTAGGATAAGGTAACCCTCTCAAGCTGAAGAAAACCTTGAAGAGGTACACAGCTGGAGGCTGTCTGGTGACTTCTTACCCTGAAATCCCTTTCTTGAATAAGAATATAGACAGCGGGCTACAATTTTCATTGCATCTCTTACCTTGACCCCAGAGGAAGAATCTGGTCATCAGGGATCAATAGTACCTCTGCTGGCTGGAAGCAAGGCCCACTGGCATTACAGCTCTGCGTTCTTCAGGTCTTTTAAGAACAGCCACAGGAAAGACATCGTAAATTAAATCAAATATATTATGTAGTGCATTTATTTTTATCTTAGTCTACAGCCCTACCATTATTTTTATCACCTTTTAAAGAAGAAAATCCAGCTCTCCCTAGCCATCTCATCAATTTGTCAAGTTTGAATTCAGAAATCTATATATCCATATAAAATTTATACCCTTCCTAGCATATTTTTATCCTCACATAAAATTTATGTCAGCAGTGTTTTGCCAATATGGCTACCATAAAAGTTTTGTTTAGACCAAGAGAGTAAGCTCTATACATTGAGGATAATGATTTCCTTGGCACGGGACTGAACAATAAGTTACAGGGCAGGGAGCCTGACTGAATGCCTTCTACACAGGTTTATTGGCATGAATATGTTCATCTTCTGATGAGATATGAAACAGGCCAGGTTCTATCTTATCCATAGTACCTTTCCCACACCTGCCTTTGACAGGTGGCAAAACCCAGAGAATTGAAGAAAATCAGCATCAAGCAAAATGTAAGAGTCAGTAGAATAAAACCCATTAGAGGAACGGGAAAGACCAAGTGGAAGTGTGGCTATGGAGGAGAGTTTGAGCCAATGCAGAGGCTTTAGAAAGTGCTCTCGGTTTATTTCCCACCTGCAAGTGGTAAAGGTAAGATCTCTTGCCAGATTTTAAAAAATTATCATTATCTGATCCATCATTTCATGGGAAGGAACAATAAAATGGAAATGCCTATTCTCTTATTTTGTACAATACCTGTCACTTCTTCTTTGGTTCTTTCCCTCCCTAGGTTTAATTATTTGGAGGTAACTTAGGAAAAGCAATTTCAAAATCTGTCCAGTGCCATGCTCATTTTCTCAAGTATTCTTTTTAATGGGTTTTTCGCATTCTGAGTTTCAGATTACATAACCATGGACAAACTCCATGATCCGACTCTAGCAATTGACAGACATAAATTTGATTATGTGATCCTGAGTGGCTAGGGAAAGCTTTTTATTCTTCTTTCAAACTCATAATTGCCTAAGCTTTCCTTTGCAGCTGACTGCCTTTCGGCAACCCAGTTGGGTTTCAGTTTGCAGGCTGCTGACTCCTAATCACAAACTCTACTTTGTGTGATGGATAAAACAGCCATGTAGCACTAAAACAACACACAGGGATCAGCTTCCCTTAAATAAAAAAAAAGGGGTGCAAATAATAAATCTTATTTCTAACTCATAAAATTCCTTATTTGGGCATTATATGGCTCACATATTTAATTCTGAGGGATCTAATAAAAGAAAATTCAATTTTATTAAATATTAATGCTAGATGATTTGAGCAGAGATAAATAAGAAGTTTTTAAAAAGACATTTAAATTCATACATTTGCTGTAAAGAAAGGACTTCACAATACTTCCGATCATTCATACCAAATACATTTAAGTATAGATATTTAAGTATAGATATTTTAAGTATAGATATATTTTGCAACTTGCTGAGTTTATGTCACTTTATTTTATTACACAAGAGCATGGTAACATAGCCTGCATATGAATATATTACTTATTAAAAGAATAAATGACCATGAAGTACGTATTGTAACATGGAACATAAATGGAGGTATTGCTAGCTATAGGTTGTTACAACATGTGCAGAGCCCAAAGTACTGCTACATTGATACATACTGGTTTTATAGTTTGTAAGTACAAGGTATATTAAAATATATGCAATAGTTCTCTGCAGGAAAAGTACAAATAACTTAGTATACATTTCATTGAGATTCACTGTATTGGCATATATGATAAGATCTGGGTGTTTCCACAATGGTTGTCTAGATATTGGAGAGGCTGAGAACTCAGTAACTTCTCAATCCATAAGGCTGCATGCTTCAGCAATCCTCATCTGGCAATGAATGCCTAGAGAATTCCTAGACTCCTACTGATCTGCAGTCCATTGAAAGACTGATGAAGCTCGATATTGAAGGATAGGCTAGGCATGTTCATCAACAAGAAGTAAATGCATGTAAACCAGTCACAGTACTTTGCCCTCAGACATCTTTAGGTCTGGGCCATTGAGAGAAGAAGGTGCTAGCCACTCTGTAAGAAAGTATGACCCCCCCCCCCCTCAATTAATCCTTACTCTAAATATTCTCACAGACTTTCTTATCTTTAGATAATTACATATACAATCATTTCATGATCAAAAGGAACCATCAAATGAAAAGATGGTCTTAATTTTAACTTCAAATATAATTCTTTCTTTCTTTCTTTCTTTCTTTTTTTTTTTTTTTTGATTTTCGAGACAGGGTTTCTCTGTGTAGTCTTGGAACTTACTCTGTAGACCAGGCTGGCCTCAATCTCAGAAATCTGCCTGCCTCTGCCTCCCAAGTGCTGGGATTAAAAGCGTGCGCCCCCACTGCCCGGCATATAATTCTTTACATGCTGAAAAAAATTGTCTCTATAATAGTAAGATAAAGGTACTAACCATATAGGCATTAGTAATTTATTTTTCCATTATCCGACTTCAAGTCCAGGGAACAAAATAACCAAATTAAGAATAATTTAATGAACATGTAAGATGTTTCAGCCAGTCAGGGTGCTCATCACTAAGTCTGACGACCTGAGTTCAATCCCTGGGACCCACATGGTGAAAGGAGATAACTGACTCCCAGAAAATTGTCCGATTATCATCACAAATGTGTCATAGCATACCCGTGCATACACTTATGCTGAATAATAAACAAATAAAGAATAAAAACAATACTTTAATGGCTGAGAACAATACTTATGTATTGGACATGGATATAAATCACATAAAAATAATTTTTGCTGAGAAAATACATTTATTGATGGTTCGTTAATATTGTCATTAAAAAGATAGTAAATTTAAATATTCTTGGAAATGTGGTCCAAAGTTTTAAATGATAGTAACTGATTTTATAGCTTAAACTTCAAGGTAAGAATGTTAATTACATGTCTTGTTTGTCAAGAATTAAGTCAAAGGTCAAAATATATTATAAGGTATTGGGTACATACAGTTTAAAGAAGCAATGGTGACAGTTTCGCACACTGTTTATAATGTTGAGTGAATGCCATTCCAGACACTAGGTCAGCACAATTTACAACTTCAACAGACATATTTAGTTGAGAAAGTACAGACAACTCAGTTCAAAAGTTCGTCCATGAATGTGCCTGAAACCTGATTGAACAGGGCTTCCCCACTCCACATTTCACCCATTCCATTTTAAGTTCCCACAAATAACACCTTGCAATGTAGGACCATGAAAGGCAGTTTGGTTTCTGGTTGAGCACAGGCTGGAAACCCTGTTGACCCCAGAAGATCCTGAGAGACTCCAGGTGACCCAGAGGGAATCCAGGTGACCCTAAGGGACAGCAGGCATTTCACCATGCCCCCAGACACTAGGCTCCTGACATGAGGCCAAAGCACTCCATAGATTTGTGTCCTTCAGTCACATAGGGCAACGACCCTAGCCCCTCCACAGATGACCACAGGTCACGTAGCCTCAAGAAAGATCTCCATATTAACGAGGTACCTAAAGGCCAGAAGGGTTTAGCCAATTAAGCTTTCCTTCCCAGACACTCCTCCCTGAATAAGGTATTTAACCTTAGGCCCACCCTGAGAAAACAGGATACAGTTTTTACTCATCCACTCTCTGCCAAGACAATGAAAGCCTTAAAACCATGGACTGCTTCTTTTCATGAGGATTTACAGTGGGGAAAGATGGAGCAGGCCTTCACCTACAGAGCCCAGTCTAATCTCCCGCAGAAGCTGCTGACCAAGCCAAGGTCTCTTCCTGTGGGACACAGCCAGAGCTTCTCTCCCTTTCTCCCTTGGCTGTGGGCCAGTCAGCCCCTGGCCCCCACTCTGTTCTCAGCTGTTCCTTGGCTCCCAGCAGTGCCTGGGTGCCCAAGGGCCTGAGAATCAGATGGTCCCTGGCTGCGCTGCAGTCCCAGGGACCCCTGAGCCAGCTCCAGTTGGTCCTGCGCCTCAGACTGCACTCCCCCACCCCCAGCGGTGTCCCAACTGTGACTTCTCACAGCCCACCCACCCCGCCCGCCCAGCAACCAGCTTGGGGTGAACACAATCAAACTTCCCATATTGTGCCTCCCCAAGTGGCGATAGCCCTCTGGCTGGGCAGATGAGGGACCCCTTTAACCCAACAATGCCCTTCTGATTTTCTTTACTGACATAATATGTGCATGTACATACATTCACATTATAATGGATAAATATAGGATTTTCAACATAAATTAATTTTTTTTAAATGAAAAAATATTGTTTTGTGTCTTAAATAGGGAAAATCAAAATGTTCCCCATATTCTCTTAGCAGAACATCTTGATTATGATATAAGCAATTGATCCATCATTGCCAAGAAAAAAAAATATGTTAAAAAAATACAACAAACCCAAAAAACAAAACAAAACAAAAAAGACCCTCTAAGATACAGGGATGAACAGGAAAAATAGAGTTAGCTCAATTTTCAACCTTTGAGATACCATTGTTATGCTGTGAAATTGAGTTCCTTCTTAATATCTGAGTTTTCTTACACAACAGATATTGTTTTTGCGTATCTTTTCCTCCAATACTGAGACACCATATTTGGTGATCAGGAACTAAAATAAAATACCAACAAGAGAGAAAATTTTATGTCTACCCACTCAACTACTATTTTCACGATCCCAAGACAATGTTAGCAAGCTCCTTCCCAGTTGTAACACTACAAAAATTGATGAAATAAACTTGATTCCCAACCTTTACACTTCTAAGAGTAAACTGATTTAGAAGCTTGTCAAAAGAATGACAGTTCCTCTTAAAAGTAAATTGCCCAGAATATTAAGCAATTTTTTTTACAAAGACATTGTCAGAACACAGTCTAACACTAGAGTCATGTGAGAGAGAATTTTGATTCTTGAGAGAAAACTCCAAGAAAACAAGACAAGTCTTATGACCTCAGTTCTTTTCAAAACACAGAATTGTTCTTGGAATGTGTTGCTGTGCTCTTCCCAGGCATAGCTGATGGGGTGAGTACACACCACCATTGTTGTGTGCCTCTACAGAAAAACGTTTTTGCTATGTGTGACTTGTCCTTGTGGTTGAATTCCTTACTCATATGATTTTTCTTGACCTTCAGAGTATAAATTGTCCGATGATCTCAATAAAATTGGCTGTTGCTTGAGAGTTTAGTCCACCTGATTTTTAGGCCATATTCTCCCAGGTTTACACTGCCAGCCAGAGCAGTAAAGAAGACATATTCTATTTAATTTTTTGTATTATTGTGGTGATTTTGAAGCAGAGTTTTGAGGGCAAAAATTTCAGTCTTTATTCTAAAGTTGTTTTATGGAGCCCTTAAAGTCACTACTTTTGAGAAATTGGTCCAGTTATAAAGGTCTTAAAGGCTTCATTACTAACTATCCGTTAACAACATCAAATCCTCTGGCCTTTAACCTCATAGTTTCTAAAGAAAACAATGAAATGTGAAATGAATTTTTATGGTATGATGAAGTGGAAGGAGATGTCATGCATTCAAATACTAAAATTCCAATCAGAGCTGTAATGTAACTTTCCCGTTACACGATTCAGTAGAAACAAACTTGCCATGGAAGAAACAGTGCTGATGTGCTGGTGCCATGGTTAGTGAATCAGATGAATTGCAATGGCTACATCTCACAACCTGAGGAATGCATTCCACAACTGAGGCCTCTGGTATAGGATGGGAGAGAGCTGAATCAAGTTAAGGTTTACTGCTTCAGAATCACCTGAAAGTATATCACCAACGCAGGTAGAAAGGACACAGAGCAAAGTAAGTGAACCATAATTTTTACTGAGAGGAGACACTGGATACCAAATTTTTAGCTATCATTCCAGGTAATGACTAGGTAATATGATCAACTTTGAGAACCACTAAATTAATGCTTCTGAAGGTTAACTGATACTATGTTTTGTTTTATTTTGTTTCCAAAGACTCTATATTTTAAGAGGGATTTTGTTCATTCATTGACAAAATGCTGGAAAGAAAAGAGCACTCAAGAATGTAGAAACATTGGAACATATGTACAGCAGTTTGGAGGAAGAAACTTCAGCACTCCAAGTTTTCTCTTCCCCAACAGCAGAGCCTATTGCTACTATATATTACATAGTGTATTTTCATATGCCTGTGCCTTTTCTGACAAACTTTCTCTGGACTGTGACTTAAAGAATGAAATAGCATGACCCTACCTATTCAATTATGGTCATCTTTGCAAGCTTCTTACAATAAAAAATATAAAATAAGTGAGTAGAGCATTTATATATTTATATATAATTTCTAGTTAGCAAGATATAAGCTAGAGTTTGAAATGGAGTTTTAATGCAAACCCCATTGTGGAAAAATCTTCCAATATGCCTGCCTTTTTCTTCTTCTTCTTCTTCTTCTTCTTCTTCTTCTTCTTCTTTTTTCTTCTTCTTTCTTCTTCTTCTTCTTCTTCTCTTCTTCTTCTTCTTCTCCTCCTTCCTCCTTCCTCCTTCTCCTTCTCCTTCTCCTTCTCCTTTCTCTCCTTCTCCTTCTCCTTCTCCTTCTCCTTCTTCTCCATCTCCTTCTCCTCCTCCTCCTCCTCCTCCTCCTCCTCCTCCTCCTCCTCCTCCTCCTTCTCCTTCTTCTTCTTCTTGGATCCTAGACACAAACAGGACTTCTAAATCACATGCTCAAGAATATCCCAGAAGAGAAGACAGATAGAGTTTAAGAACTAGCAGACAGGATGGAAAGCTATGGGATGCTGTCTACCAGACATGACATGGATTGGACCCTCCTGAACTTGTAAAAGCTCTGATTACCTATTCAATATCTTCACAAGATTGAGCCCAACAGCATATCACCATTATGGAGAAAAAGATAGCCTGTTGTTATGACTGAGGAGGGGTTCATTAAGTTGCACCCCTCCCTGAGTATAGTTCAATTTAAAAAGTTGTTGGAGGAGAAAAGACATTTTTCCATGGTGTAGCTACTTGTAAGTGACCATACTCCTGTAAATAACCTTTTGCCCCTGCTCCTGTAGGCAGCCCTAGTAAAACTCATTTGATTGTCCAAACAGGAAAGAAAATAGGAGTTGCAAAGAAGAAGCTTAAATGGAAACAAGAAAGCATGAGTGCAACTTTAATATTTTCAAAGTCTACTTTTAATAAAGGTTCTTAAATGTTTTAGCCTCCCTTTTAACACACCAACCAACCAGAGATAGTGGAAAAGAAAGAAAACAGGGAAGTGGGCCGTTTAGAAATGGGTCTTTGGAGCAAATACTATCTGCGTTGTCAGGAAATCAGGAGTTCAGTTCACAAGAGTCTTCAGTGGCAACTTGATCTACTTGCAAGCATTCTACAGATACACCAACAGCCTAGTTTGGTAGTCAGGATAACAAACGCTAATCTGCAGGAGCAGCAGAGACAAACAGGCCTCAGCCTTGGCTCAAATTAAACAGGAGGGACCTGGTGGGACACCAGGAGATGTTTTTGGCTGTAGCCCTCTTAGCAAAGTGAAGATCAGCAAAGATGCTAGGCCACAAGTATTGTACAACTAGCTCTATAAGCAAGCCTAGCTCAGCCTCCTTCACTGTCCTCAAGTCCTTTTAATACTTCCATCAAACATCATGTGCCCTCCACAAAGGTCTTGCCTAAACATGTTGTCTTGCCTCAGCACATGTGTCTGTCTCAGCTGACACCAGTCTGCCAATCACCCATAGTCTGTGGAAGCAGCAAGAAACTGCAATACACCATCAGAATTTTTTTTTTCTTGGCATGTTTCTCTCTATGGGGTCCCGACAAATATAGCTCAAAATATGCAACATAGGGTAGACCAATACATGCATGTTGTTAGCAAACAATTCTTCATCATGTATCCTTTCATGTGTTTGCTTTAACAGAACATCCTTTCTCCTGTGTCTGCTTCACCAAAAGTTCCTTCATGAGTCTGCCCTTAGTCTTTCACCTGTGTCCACTTCAGGAAAACACTCCTTCACAAGTTTTCCCCCAGCAAAACACCATTCAACACAACTGAATATCCAAAGAACCCTCAAGTTTCCACTTCACATGAGTGTAAAATGTACGGTGAAAACAACTAAATACATTCTATGCATGCATGAAACTGTCATTAAAAAGAAAGTAAAAGGGGGACTAGTTGAGATCAGACAGAGAATACATTGATTGGCATGGGAAGAGGACAAGAGATAGAAAGTGTAGATAAATTTGATCAAGATACATAATATTCAAGCGTGAAATGTCACAATGGACTTTTCTAAGTTTATATTTACTAATAAAATACCTTTCAAAAGTGAACTGGACCAGATACGGTGTCTCCTGCCTATAGTCTGAATTCTGGAGATTGATACAAGAGAGCTACCAAATGTTTGAAGCCAGCTTAGGATATGTATTGAGTTTTAAGACAGACTAGGCTATATAACAAGAACTGAACTTAAAAACAAAGAAGTTTCTTGGGGTCTCATTTATTAAATTTAGGTCTTGATGTCTGCTCTGTTTAGAAAGTCCTTTGTTCGGCCAAAGAGTTCAAGTGTTTCCTTACTTTTTCCTTTATGAGATTCAAAATATCAGTTCTTAGATTGAACTCATTGAGTTTGGAGATGATTTTGTGCAGACTGAGAGATAAGGGTCTACTTTCATTCTGACACATGTAGGTATCCTCTTTCATAAGCACCATTTGATGAAGATTTTTTCTTTTGTTCAGCGCACACTTATCCTCTTTTTCAAAAAAAATCAGGCGACTATAAAAGAGTGAACTTACATGTGGATCCTCAGTTCTAGTCCTTTGATGGATATTTCTACTTTTAGGCCAGTAACATGCCATTTTTATTACTATAGCTCTAAAATATAACTTAAAATCAAAGTTGTTGATACCTACAGCAATGCTTTTGTTGTTTAAGATTGTTTGGCTCTCCTGGGTCTTTTATGTTCACATATGAATTCATATGAATTCTGAAGTTATTTTGCAATATATGTCAAAAATTCCGGTGAAATTTTGATGGAAATGGTGTTGAATTTGTAAATTGCATTGGTCAGGATGGCCATTTCCACAGTATTAATTCAACCAATCAATGAACATGATAGCCTTTTCTAATTTTTTTTTTTTTTGGTATCTTCCTCAATTTCGTTCCTTGGTGTATTAAAGTTTTCATTATACAATTCTTTCACTTCTTTAATTAGATTTATTTCAAGAGATTTACTTTTTGTCTCTTTTCTTCATAATACTTTTATTGATTATTTGGGAACTTCAGATCATAAACCCTGAGCACCTTCACTTCTTCCCAAACCTGGAACCCCTCCAAAAGAAAAAGAAAACAACAACAACAACAACAAAATGTCCAATTTTTGTTTCCAATATACTCACTAGAGTATGATCAAACTCCCTGTAGCCAGACCATTAAGGAAATCTGAGTTTTACTCCCACCCCCACCCCCCTGAATCCATCAGTTGTGGAGAGCTACACTTCAGCATCCTTAACACGGTTTTCAAGAGTTCTCTTCAATAGCTTTCTGTCTCGGCTCTTACTTTGGGGGAAGGAGGTTGTAAGGGTTATCACAAAAGCCTTCTATGACCTTCTTTCTCATCTGTGAGTGTTTAGTTTGAATTCTAGTGCAAAAGTAGCTTCTTTTTCCTTTAGAGTCAGAGGGAAGGTGATCATGGACTTATATATATATGGTTTCTGGCAATAGCATTAACCACAGACAACTACATGGTCTATGACATCAACACATTCTACAGACCTCAGCATGGTCTCCAATGGCAGTGCTTACTATGGAAATCACCACAGGCTTCTGCCACTACATAAGCCATGGATATCATCCCAGCCTTCAGACCCAGCCCAGCCCAAGCCAATTACATCCACATAGCCTTAGGTGGCAATGCAACCATTCACATCAATATGGTCCCCAGTATCAGCACAGCCCATAGACACCAACATCATTTCAGACTGAAGCACAGACCATAGATGTGGCCTACAGTGGCGACTTGGGCCATAGACATCAACACAGATCTGGCTTTAGTAGGACCATGGATCCACACACAGCTCTTGGTGGCAGCAAGAACCATGGATATCAACATGGCTTCAGGTGTCCATACAAGACACTCATACAAACATTCCCCTGTGGAACCACTGCTCATAGACATCACGATAGCCTCAGGCAGCAGACCAGACCAAAGGCATTCATATAGCCTTCAATGACAACTTGGGCCAGGGACATCAACACAGCTTCCAGTTGCTGCAGGACCATTGATATACAAAATGAACCTCTGACTTCAACATGGCCTAAAGCAGCAGACCACAGATACCAAAGGAGTCTCCAAGAATAGCACAGAACATAGAGTTCTTTTAGAGGAGGTCTAATCCAGACACTTAACTGTTCTTCATCTTGTGTATTCTCAGAACCAGAGCAATCGTGCAACTGGGCAGCATTTTAGTAGGGCCAAGTCAGAGTGCAAGCTCCAGGCTACTGCATAGCACCTTCTTGGGCACACTTGGCAATAACATGCTTCCCCATGTACTACAGCACTCTTCAAAACTATCACCACCATCATGTCTCTAGCTCTGCCTCCCTCCACAGTCCACTCCTCCATCTTTTCTAACTCCTGCATTTCTTTGTAATAGTGGCACTGGAAGCTGCAGTGTGTCACATAGTATATATTTTGGTCCAAACAGCTTTAACACATACATATTCACTTCAACAAGTCATTGATCTGATTCAAGGGTTCTGGTCTCTGACATACCATAAATACAAAACCATTGCTGAGATTCATCTTGGATATCCTGCTGTTGCCAAGAATTGAGGCAATCTTGTGGCTTGGCAAGGAGGGTAAGGGCAGGTTGTTAGGCAAGTTTCAGGCTACTGCACAACTTGCAGCCTTCTATTTAGCCTTCAATCCCAAGGCTTGCCGGAATTGATCTTTGTGCTAGTAGGCTACAGGTAGCAGCACAGTCCTGTGTTCTTTGTCTCCCAGTAGGGCAAGAAACTCTAAACTGCAGCCATAACTGCTCCATGCTGGGGGCCAGCCAGTGAGCCTAAGCCCATCCCTACTCAGTAATGGCATCTGGTCAATCATGCAGGACTGGTTCCTCCACTCAGTCCAGCAGTTTTATAGATGGAATAGATATTGTGGTGGACTGACTCAAAGCACTGGATCTGAACTTGGATGGTAGCTGAGTTGATCAGCTTGTCTGCAAGTGAGCCTGTCTTCTGAGATCCATGAGCAAGCCTAGGTATTTTAAAATTTTTAAGGCTATTGACAGTGGGATTGCTTCTCTGATTTCTGTCATTTGTAACAAAGGAAAGATATTTTCACTTATGTGCTAATTTGTATCCTGCTATTTTGCTGTTTATCAGCTGTTGAAAATTGCCAATGGAACCTTTAGGGTCTTTTATGTATAAAACCATATCATGTACAAATAAGAATACTCTGATTTCTTCTTTCACTCTTTTTATTTCCTTTATTTCTTTTGCTTGTCTTACCATTCTAATTGAAACCCAAACCTGGTCCTGAACATCAAGGGCAAGACCCTGTGTCTAGATGGGTTTTAAGGAAGAAGCCACTACCATCACTCTGCTAAAAGGAGATAGGTATTTAACCAACTCCTATGCCTTATTGTTAAACCCATTAGTTACCTCACATCCTCATCAGCAAAGCTTCTTGAAATATGATGATTAATACAGAGACCCAAGGTATAGAAAATAAGAAACTGCAAAGTTCTTAGCTCTAAAACATTTATATCATACCTCTCCCAAGAGCTCACTGATCATTGTAGAAGATAGGAAAGAATGATTATAAAAACCAGTGGATGACTACCAGAAAACATAATTTTCTGGACACAGCAGGGAATTTGAACATATGAGTTTCACAGCAGTTGAAACAGCATGCACAAGACACATATAAGCTCAAGCCAGACAAAATCCCAGCATGGAGAAAAAGGGTTGGGCAGGAAGTCCTACTTGTAACTAAGGAGCTATCAGTACCTGACAGTGCTGGGAAAGAGTGAGTCACTTTTATATTTAAGAACACAGGATCCAAAACTGTAAGGGCAGCACTGACTGTACTTGATGGGTTTAAAATAAAAACTGGAAACAAAGTCAGGTAGTAGAGAAGGTGGAGCTAGGAGGGTATGGTGGGAGAATAGAGTTAAATTGCATTTTATAAAATTTTCAAAGAACTAATAAAAATGAAGAAAGGAAGGAAGAAAGAGAGGGAGGGAGGGAGGGAGGGAGGGAGGGAGGGAAGGAGGGAGGGAGGGAGAGAGAGAGGGAGGAAGGAGAGAGAGAGAGAGAGAGAGAGAGAGAGAGAGAGAGAGAGGAAAAATCCATCGAATTCTTCCTGAAGATCTTCTAAGAACCTTTACTGTTTTCCTTTTCACCTAAAAACTCTAGTGGAAACTGTAGCATACAAAAACTCAAATACATAATAAACAATATTTTACAGACAGAAGCTTATGTGGGTAATTGCCCACCCACACTCAGATCCCCACCAGATGCCCCCCCCAAATTTTTGTTTACATGCAACAGAATCTAAAGGACTATCCACACCATTTTCTTTAGAGTAACTCCTATTTTTATTCTATAACTCTATGCTTCATATTATCTAGTTTTTCTATGAGATTTATTATAGCCTGACTAAGATACAGTTTTTTTGTTTTTATATTTTTGTCCATCTTCCTAAGTAGGACACATGTCCAGTAAGAGTAGGATTTATGTTTCTTTATTACCATCGATGTAATTTCTGCTGTATAGGATAGTGACTAGAATACAAGCAGATATTTTTTGAAGTAATAATCATTTTCAAACACCTATATAACATCATTTGTGTCATATGATACTGAAAAGCATTAGAAGACCAAATGCCCAAATGACTAGTACTATTGAATATCATTCAAAGCACAAAAAAAAAAAAAAAAAAAAAAAAAAAAAAAAAAAAAAAAAAAAAAAAACATCTTTCAAAAGATCAAAGTAGCCTTTCCTAATTCCCTTGTAAGCAGATGTGAACTATAGTGCTCTGAAATGGGCAAACCTTGAGATTTATTCTGTCTTGACAAGTTTCTGGAAAATGTCTGTCTCTAACACTCTGAAACTACATCACTTAGAAAATTCAAGAATAGGATATTTCCAGGTTTGGTAACAAGTTAACATGGGGATTACTTAGGTTATTAATTTATAGTGACTAACTTCTCTAAATCATAGCCATTCTACTATTACTCTAAAGGTCCTTAAACTACATCACAGATTAGAAAACACAGTCTTTGGTCCATCCTAGATTATTATAATGGGGGAGTATAAAGGACTAAGAATTATAGGAGTTTCTATGCAGATAAATAAAATAAACCAGATAAATAAGGCAGTGAAATTACCTCTAAGGGGATGATGACATACTTTATTATGTTCACACAAAGTATTTCTCCACAATTTAATGAAAGGAACAATATAAAAACTGAAGAAAAAAAAAAAACCTGAATGACCAAATAATCATTTACATTCATTCCACTATCTCAAAAGGTGCAACCAAAGAAATTAAAATCAGAGTTTTATTGATACAGCTTTCATTCTGTCTCCAATGCTTGTGAATTGTTTTAGGAAAACTAATGTGAATGGACTTTTTAAACCCTGAAAGAAGCTTGGAAGAAAGAAAGATCTGGAAAATCTCTTAAGAACGATATTATCACTTACTAACCTAAGTATATTCTCCAAAGGCTTAAAAATCGATTGAGCCTTCGTTTTTATTTTGCAGGCCAGGACAGAAGACTTTAAAAAGACATAACAATCATAATCACAACTAATATTTCCTATCCATAACTGGGAGAAAGCAAACTAAAAGCAACAGCAAGCCAAATAAAAATTTTAAAAGACAAAATTCTTTGGAGAGAAAGACTCAAAAGAATCAATTAAGCCAGATGTAAGCTAGGTGTGATAATGTAAATATCTCTAATCCCTGCAAATTGAAAGACTGAGTCATACCATGTGTGTTCTTTTGTGATTGGGTTACCTCACTCTGGATGATATTTTCTAGTTCCATCCATTTGCCTAAAAATTTCTCGAATTCATTGTTTTTTAAGCTGAGTAATACTCCATTGTGTAAATGAAACACATTTTCTGTATCCATTCCTCTGTTGAGGACATCTGGGTTCTTTCCAGTTTCTGGCTATTATAAATAAGACTGCTATGAACATAGTGGAGCGTATGTCCTTGTTATATGTTAGGGCATCTTGTGGGTATATGCCCAGGAGTGGTATAAACTGGGTCCTCAGGTCCAATTTTCTGAGGAACCTCCAGACTGATTTCCAGAGTGGTTGTACCAGCTTACAATCCCACCAAAAATGGAGGAGTGTTCCTCTTTCTCCACATCCTCACCAGCATCTGCTATCACCTGAGTTTTTAATCTTAGCCATTCTGACTGGTGTAAGGTGGAATATCAGGGCTGTTTTGATTTGCAAATTTCCCTGATGACTAAGGATGTTGAACATTTCTTTAGGTGCTTCTCGGCCATTCGAGTTTCCTCAGTTGAGAATTCTTTGTTTAGCTCTGTACCCCCATTTTTAATAGGGTTATTTGGTTGTCTGGAGTCTAATTTCTTGAGTTCTTTGTATATATTGGATATTAACCCTCTATCCAGTCTGGGAGCATATAGGGAGAGATCTATGGCTCCAGCTGTATATGTAAGGGAGGATGGCATTGTCAGCATAGGTGGGAGAGGAAGTCCTTGGTCCAGTGAAGGCTAGATGCCCCAGTGTGGGGGAATTCGATGGTGAGGAGGTGGAGTGGGAAGGTGGGTGGGGGCACATTCTCATAGAAGCAGAGGAGGGGGGATGGGATAGGGGGTTCTTAGGTGGGTGGGGGAATGGGGAAAGGGGATCACATCTGAAAATAAATAAAATATCCAATAAAAAGGGAAAAAATAACAAAAGAAAGAGAGAGAGAGAGAGAGAGAGAGAAAAGAAAGAAAGAAAGAAAGAAAAGAAAGAAAGAAAGAAAGAAAGAAAGAAAGAAAGGAAGGAAGGAAGAAAAAGACTGAGTCAGGAAAATTGCAAGTTTGACATGAGCCTGGGCTAAACATGGTCTGGGCCATTGTGTATGATATAATAAGACTAAATGCAAGTAAAAAGGAAAAGAAAGAAGATGCTCTTGGCCATGTCAGGATGAATTTACCCTTTGAGTATGCAGGATAATAGCACTGTGGCAAAGATCCAAAGGTCCTGTACAGTTTTCCTCTACTGCCTAATATGGGAGAATAAAAGAGGAAAAGTTACTATTTAACATGGCTTATATTTGCTAGAAAGAAGCATGCTGCAGCTTTATATTGAGTTGGGTATACCCTGAACTCCAGTTGAAAGAATTGTACATGTAATGTGTGCTGTTACATTGGCATCAGTGGCTTCCAGTCTGAGTTATGTCTTTTTTATTAATTAATTATTTTTACTTACTTACATTCCAAATGTTGGCCCCCTCTTCTGGTCCCTGCTCAAAGAGTTCTTCCCCCATGCTCCTTCCCCTTAAACTCTGAGAGGGTACCCCCACCAGAGTATAACCCCACCCTGGGGCATCATGTCTCTATAGGATTAACCATGTCCTCTCCCACTGAGGCCAGACAAGGCAGCCCTCTGCCTACATACATGCCAGGGGCCTCTGGCCAGCTGTATATGTTCTTTGGTTGGTGGCTCTGTCTCTGGGAGCTCCCTGGGGTCCAGGTTAGTTGATACTGTTGGTCTTCCTATGGCATCTCCACCCCTTCAGTTCTTTCAATCCTTCCTCTAAGTCCTTCTGTAGAGTTTTCTGACCTCAGTCCAATGGTTGCCTGTGAGTATGTGAATCTGTCTCAGTCAGTTGCTGGTAGAGCATCTCAGAGGACAGCCATGCCAGGCTCCTGCCTGCAAGAACAACATGGCATCAGTAATGGTGTCAGGGACTGGTGCCTGCACATTGGATGGATCCCAAGTTGGGCTGGTCACTGAAAGGTCTTTCCTTCAGTCTCTGCTCCATTTTTTGTCTGCACTTCTTTAGACAGAGCAAATTTGGTTAAAAATTTTATAGGTAGATTGGTGTTACCATGCCTCCATTGGGGCCCTGTCTGACTACTGGAGATGGTCTCTTCAGATTCTGTATCCCAGCTGTTGGGCATTTCAGCTAAGGACACCACTATTAATCCTAGGAGCCTCCCTATCACCAGGCTCTAGAAGTTCCCCTTACCCAACAGCTGCATAGTTCCATTCATTCTTCAGTACCTCTAGGCCTCTCTCTTGTCATCTCCTCCCCATACCTGTTCTCGTTTTGCCACCCCCCTGTTATCCCCTGTCCTCTCTCCTACCCAAGTTTCCTCCCTCGCACCTGTGATTATTTTGTTCCCCCTTCTAGTGGGATTTTAAGTATTCTTCACTTGGACCTCAACATAAAACCAAGTACACTGAACAATAGGGAAAAGAAGGTGGGGAATAGCCTTGAATGCACTGACACAAAAGAAACTTTCCCTGAACAGAATACCAAAGGCTCAGGCTCTAAGATCAATAATTGATAAATGGGACCTCATGAAACTGAAAAGCTTCTGTAAGGAAAAAGATACAGTCAATAAGACAAAACATCAGCCTGCAGATTGGGAAAAGATCTTCACTAACTTACATCGTTATAGGGCTAATTCAGAAATATACAAAGAACTCAAGAAGCAAGACTCCAATAAATGAAATAACCAAATTAAAAAATGGGTACAGAGCTAAATAGATAATCCTCAACAGAGGACTCTGGAAATAGCGAGAAGCACTTAAAGAAATGTACAAACATTTTAAGTCATCAGGAAAATGCAAATCAGAACAACCCTTGGATTTTACCTTTACACAATCAAAATGGCTAAGATCAAAAAACTCAGGTAAAAGCAGAAACTACTTAAATCAGGGATGATCTCTGATTTTTTAGGAGGCAACAAAATATTGGGAAGGTAATTATTTAACATATTTCAATTTTGATGTAACTTTTATGAAGTTCAAACTTTTAAAGAAAAGTTCAACATCCTTAAGTCATCAGAGAAATAAATAATTAAAACCACCATGGGATTCCACCTTATGCCAATAAGAATGGCTAAGATCAAAAATTCAAGTGACAGCACATGCTGGTGAAGATGTGGAAAGAGGAACACTTTTCCATTGCTGGTGGATTGCAAGCTTGGTACAACCACTCTGGATAGCAGTCTGATGGTTCCTCAGAAAATTTGGACATAGTATTACCTGAGGATCCAGCTATACCACTCCTGGGCATATACTCAAAAGATCCTCCAACATCCCACAAGGACATGTGCTCCATTATGTTCATAGCAGCCTTACTCATAAACAGTCAGAAACTGGAAGCAACCAGATGTCCCTCAACTGAAGAGTAGATACAGAAAATGTGTTCATTTACAATGGAATACTATCCAGCTGTTAAGAATGATTTTTGCAGGCAAATGAATGGAACAAAAAATATCATCTGAGTGAGGTAACCCAGACCCAAAAGGACATGCATGGTATGTACTCACTGATAAGTAGTTATTAGCCAAAAATTAAAGACTACCCATGATATACCTCACAAACCCTGAGTTAAGTCTTAGACTATCACTCACAGAGCTACAGAAATATTCTTGAGCCTCTGGCCATACCATGTGAATCAGAAATTTGGTATGTGAGGCTCAAGTTTAGTTTTGTTTTTGTTAAAATGTGTTCTTACTTCCAGATGACTATAATGTCCAGCAGATACAGTAATCCCTAAAATGAATCTTGTTTATAGCGTTTTTAGGAAAAACTACAGCACAAAGTTTAAAGTTCCCTGTTTGTGACTAGCCTTAGAGGAAAAAGTATCTTCAACCCCAATGTCTAGTCCTGCATGAGCCAGAGAGCAAGAAGGGAGTGGAAAGGATACTTGCTGCTATTCCAATTTCTCAGAAAATTCTGTGACTTAAGCATGAATGCAATGAAAAATAAAGAATGACAGCTCTATAAACATAAGAAATCAATGTGGAGCAGGGGTAAAAGAGAGAATAGCGAGGAAAGAAAGGAATGCAGATAATAAATCTATTTTTGAAGGAAAACATTCCTTGAAAAGGAGAGAAAAAAAAACAAAAAGGGCTTCCCGAGTTTTGAAACATTCATCAAAGAAAAAATGATGCAACAATGAGATGTGAGGCATGAGAAAGAAAAGGGGGGAAAAAATAAGTAAGAAAAACAATTAGAAACCAAAACAGCATTGCTGAGCCCACAAAACATATTACATTTTTGAAAATGATGAAAGAAAAAACAAGGTCGTTTTATATTAATATCAGCAAAGATTGAATTTTGGGGAAGTATTTTTGATAAAGGATTCATCCACAATGAGGTATAGCTGCCATAAAAATTCAAAGTACCAAAGAACAGAATCAGAATACTACAACTTTAATGAACATAAGTGCAAGCCAAGGGGTAAAAAAACAGTTTGCCCAATTTTGATCTTACATTTCTTCATCTTTTGACGGGGAAAGAGATTTTGAAAACAAGCAAGGAATTAAAGGGAAATTCTGGAAAGGAATCTTGAAAAGAATTAAAGGCATTTTTGTTTTCTGCCAACTTTTAAAGATTTTTTTTAAGAAGAAATTTTGGAAACAAAAGAACATAATAGAGTACAGACTCTTTTTAGAAATGTTATTATGGAAAGGAAATTTTGAAGAATTTCAACCCTTTATAAGAGTAAACAAAAACACAGGATATGTTAAAATAATTTCCAAAAACAGCTGGGTTCCTTCCTCATTTATTATACTAAATTAACCCCCTAAAAGATCAAAGGTTTAATAAAAAGAAAAATGCTTAAAATTCTAGAAAAAAAAAACTAATAGAATAATTTAAAACTTGAAGTGGGAAACACTTCCTAATAGATACAAACTCTGACACTAATAAGAAAAACTCAAAAAATTTTTTCTGTTTATAAATTTTTAAACATTTTCATTCAAATATGAGAATTGGGGGAAAAAAAGAAAAAAGACAGACTGCTGAAAAAAAGTCGAAAACTAAAAAACAACTATTTTTTTTCATTTACCCCTAAATTTGTACAAATTGGGGAACAAAAGAAAATGATTTCCCAAAAAAACAGTTACTAAGGGGCAATGACATAAACAATGCAAATTTCCACTAACACATGAAAAAAATGCTCAAGCTTATTCAAATTAATGAAATGCAAATTAAAAACAGCAAATGAGAATCTCTTTTTTTTTTTTTTTTTAAACCACTGGATTGTCAATAATTCAAAAAACCCCACCAAGATCAGGAGCAATGGCACTCGACACTGCTGGTGTGTGCCTTCCCCGGCCTTGAGCATGAGACCTGTTTACTAAACAGACCAAGTGATAAGGAACTAGGGGAGTTTACCCCCCCAAACTGCAAACAAAATTAAAAGAAGAAGCCCCCGGCTTGCTTTTTTGACCCTTCGGGGTTTATGACCTGTGACCAAGAAAGGATTATCCCACCCATCTCTCGGCTGAAACCAGAAAGGGGTTTTTTTTGGCGGGCTTTTTCCCTTTAAATTGGGGCTAAACCTTAAAAACATTTGAGCCTTGATCAGAGAACTTTGTCTTGGCTTCATCCCCCTTTCCCCTCGTCCCCCTTTCGTTCCCCGGCCCCCTTTAGGAACCCGTTGATTTGAGGCCGCGGGAGCTTCCCTGGGAAAATGTAAATTCTTACTACCTCTGGGAAGGATAATTGAGCATTGTGCAGCCACATACCCACGGGAAAAATCACTATTGGGGAAAAGGGGACTTAAGAAATCTAAACCAAAATGAGCCAAGTTATTAGACATCATAGTTAATTTTTTAAATGCCCCATTAAAAAATCCCCCCAAATTTCTATTAAAACATAAAATGGTATGTGGTAATATTTTTAAAAGTAAAGTTTTAGTGGCAACTCACACATTTTGGAATAATTAATTTAAAGTTAATTGCAGATTTTAGGAGTTAATTTTTCTGATAAATAAATCAGCATGTGAAAATAAAGAACTTTCTATATTCACAGTTGGATATAAACAATAACTTTCAAAAAAAACTAACATTCTCCAGCAGTTTTTCCGAGAACTGCTCTTGACTCCCAAGTACAAAATAAAATTTTCTTTTATACATGATTTGGTCACTCCATGTGGGTCCTATTCTAGCCTCAGAAGTTGTTTTCTGTCCAGGCCTCTGTCACATTGAGGCAAACCTCGTCACTTTTGTCAATGCATTAAAGTCCTTGCTTTTCTACTACTTAAATTTTTCCCCTTTAATTCATCTGCACTATTTTCCTACAGTGAGGACTACTAGATATTTATAGCTGGGCAAAGTTATCCTCCCAATTTGAAAAAAACTATGGGTATTTTTTTCCTAAGTATAAAGTCCACAAGCATATGGGTTTCCTGATGACTTTCTTTTTGAAAAAATCCTAAATTCTAAGGATCTAAATAATATCTGGTTTAAAGAAATTTTTTGTTTTACACTAGTCAACACAAGTTTTAAAGGATTTAGGGTTTTTGTTGCGCTGCTGCTGCTGGGGGGTGGTGGTAGGGAGGGGTTTACTTCACTTCCTTTTCGGGCTTCCTGACTAGGCAAAATGCTTTTTTGCGGTTCTAAAGCCCCTTTAAAATGGATATTATAGATTGAATTCCTATTCAATAATTAATGAAGATAACCCTTTACATTAAAGGTTAATCCAACTATGCAGGGTTATATCCTTTAAAACTATTTTAATACTCTCAGTAATGGTGCTTTAAAACTGTCAGATATGTCCAGAACAAAAAGCTTTTTAGCAATTTTAAAAAAAATGAAGCCCCAGCCTGCAAGAGGGGGGCGGAAAAAAAAAGATCTGAGACCACCTGGGGTAAACAAAGAGAGAATCTGTCTGAAAAAAAATATATACCATATAAAATATTTTTCTGTAAAAAAACCAGAGAAAAAAGCCTTTAAGGTTCATTTTTGAGTCAAAAGGGTGACACCACCGTAATTTTAATCAAGGTTATAGAAAGGGTATCAGAAGTAACAGCCCGCCTTTTCTACACGCAAAGTCAAGGCATGCCTGAAAACTTAGGCACGTTTAATTTTTCTACGTGTACATTTTAACAAAAAAAACCAAAAAAAAAAATACACACATTTCTCATGTAGTTGATCAGGGACACTATTTTCTATTTAAAATTTAACGAAGAAAGGAAATTAATAAGGGATCACAAAAAAATGCTTACCCTGTTACCATTTTGTCTGAATTCTTTTATTAAATTTGGCACTTTTTTAATTTAGAAGAACATTTCAAACTGTCTTTTTAATAAGGGAAAAAAATATAAGTGCTATATAAGATAATCAATATCTATCTACTATCGTAATTTTATGATATAAGAAAATAAATAAAGCATTACAAAGGGGAAATTCTTCAAAAGTTCAAATCCCGAAAACAATCCAAAGCCCCTGTACAAAAAAAAACAGTGTATTCTATTTCTTTTCCCGATTGTTTGACTTTTTGACTAGAACCCAACATCTTCCACTCCACCCATTTTTAGTCCTCAGCTTTACTCCATTATTAGGTCCCCCTGAATCTTTCCCTCTAAGCAGCTTTCTTGTCCCCCCCTTTTCCCCTTTCCCCGTGTTTTTAAAAACCCAAATCAGGGCCTTTTCCCCATTTTATGACAGCAATACCCTTTCTTCCCCCTCCTCAGGTTTCAGTCTCAAAAAACCCTCCTTCCTCATATCACAATTCAGTCAATTTGGTGTTCTTTCCATTTTTTATTTTTTTCCGGGGGCCATTGCCCCCTTATATTCCTACCCCAAACAGTTTTTAAAAACCTTTTGCGTTTTTTTTCCCTTTCCATTTGCTTTCCTTATTCTTTAATTTTTCCTAAACCCCTCCAAAACTTTCTTAAACTTTTAAACATTTTCCAAACAACCACTCCCGACAACTTACATTTTACTCCAGACAATAAAGCCATTGTACTTTCCTTTTTCCCTTTAAATACTCATCACAAATTTTTAGGTTTTTTCCAATCTGATTTCATACTTGCTTTAATTCCCCTGAAGAGAAAGATCTAAAATTAATTAAATGTTAATTGCAGATTTTACGGAGTGTAATTTTTCTGATAAAATAAAATACAGCATAGTAGTAAAATAAAGCATCTTTCTTATTATGTCACAGTTTGGATTATAACAAGTAACTTTCACAAAATACTAACATTCTCCAGCAGTTTTCCAGAGAACTGCTCTTGACTCCCAATGTTCCAATTATTCTCTTTTATACAATGTATTTGGTCACTCCATGTGAGTCTATTCTAGCTCTCAGAAGTTGTCTCTTGCCAGGCCTCTGTCACATTGAGGCAAACCTCTGTCACTTTTGTCAACTGCATTAAGTCCTGTGCTTTTCTACTACTTGAAATTCCCTTTGAATTTCATCTGCACTATTTTCCTACAGTGAGGACTAGCATAGATATTTATATGCTGGGCAAAGTTATCCTCCCGAATTAGGAAGTAACTCTATGGGTATTTTTTTCCTAAGTATAAAGTCCACTAAGGCATATGGCTGTTTCCTGATGACTTTCATTTTTGTATAAAATCCTACAATTCTAAGGATTCATATAATGAATATCTGGTTAATGAGAAGTTCTTGTTGTACACTAGTCATACACTAAGATTAATGGATTTAGGGTGTTGTTGCTGCTGCTGCTGCTGGTGGTGGTGGTGGTAGTGGAGGTGGTTTACTTCACTTCCTTTTCTGGACTTCCTGACTAGGCAAAATGTCTTTATTGCAGGTTCTCAAAGTACCTTCAAAATGGATATTATAGATTGAATTCCATATTCACATAAGTTAATGAAGCATAACCTTCTACATTATAAGGTTTAATCCAACTATGCATGGATTATATCCCTTAAAACTATCTTAATATCTCTCAGTAATGGAGTGCTTAATACTGTCAGGATATGTCCAGTAACTTAATGCTGATTTTAGCAATATTTGAAACAAAAATGAAGCTCCCAGCCTGCAAGAGGATGGGGCAGGAAAACTAAGAGTCTGAGACCAGCCTAGGCTAAACAATGAGAGAGACTCTGTCTGAAAAAAAATGAAGTATATCCTATTATAGAATATATATTTTCTGTAATAAAAACCAAGATGCAAAACTGTCCTTAAGGTTCTATTTGTGAGTCATACAGGGTGACACACACCTGTAATTTTAGTACTCAAGAGTTATAGAAAGGATGATCAGAAGTACACAGCCAGCCTTATCTACACAGCAAGTCAGAGGCATGCCTGAAATACATTAGGCACTGTCTTAATTCTATTCTAGCTGTGTACATTTTCGAACAAAATACACACACACAAAAAAAAAAATACACACATATCTCTACATGTAGTCTGATAGCTAGGTACACTCATTGTTCTATTAGAACCTGTTAATCGAAGTTAACAGGAAATTAACTAGAGGTTATCACAAAGAAGATGCTTAGCTCCTGTTACACATTTATGTCTGAATTCTTTATTACATTTGTGCACTATTTTTAATTTAGAAGAACATTTCACACTGTCTTTTGACATAAGGAACAAATATAAGTGCTATATAAGATATATCAATATCTATCTATCTATCTGTATATATATGATATAAAGAAATATAATATATAAGCATTAGCAAACGGAATTACTTCAGAAGTTCAAAATCCCTGTAAACAATCCAAAGCCATGCTACAAACTAAAACAGTGTATTCTATTTCTTACCCTGATTGTTTGATCTATTTTGACTGAGAAGCCAATCATCTTCCACTCCTACCCATTTCTTAGTCCTCAGCTTTACTCCATTATTAGGTCCTATGAATCTTTCACTCTAAGCAGCTTTCTTGTCCCCTCATCCTTTGCCTTCCCAGTGTTATAACCCTAAATCAGGGCCTTATTTCATCTCATTTTGATGACAGCAATACCCCTTTCTTCCCACTCCTCAGGTTTCAGTCTCAAAAGCCACTCCTTACCTCATATCACAATTCAGTCAATTTGGTGTTCTTCCATTTTTTCATTTACTCGGAGACCGATTGTCCTTCATATTCCTACCTAAACAGTTTTGTATATATCCTTCTGTCGTTTTTATCCTCTTTCCATTTGCTTTACCTCTATGCATACTTTATAACTTTTTCCATAATAACCCCTCCAGACAACTTACTTACATACTTTATAACATTTTCCATAACAACCACTCCAGACAACTTACATTTTCACTCCAGACAATAAAGCTTACATTGTACTCTTCCTTTCTCCTTGAGAATACTCATCACATTTGGAGTTGGTTTTTCCATATCTGTATTTCATACTTGATCTGAAATTCCATGAAGAGAAAGACTCTTACTAATGATGCCTCACCAAAAGATTGACACATAGTAACAACTCAATAAATTTGGTTTGGCTAGCTGACAGCAAATTGGACTATATATCTCTCTTGATAAAACCCCACCATTCATTTCTTACTATGTGAAAAAGAAAGTTATAAAAAAAAATATTTGATTATGCTTCATAGCCCTCAACCAAAGCCTTTGTCTTTCATGCTCTCTAATTCTTTTCTTATGAGTACACTGTAGCTGTCTTGAGACACACTAGAAGAGGAAGGGTATCAGACCCCATTACAAATGGCTGTGAGCCACCATGTAGTTGCTGGGAATTGAACTCAGGACCTCTGGAAGAGCAACAAGTGCTCTTCACCCCTGAGTCATCTCTCCAGCCCCACTCTAACAATTCTTAATCATCAGGATTTCTAGAACAAACCTCATTCATCTGAACTATTCTGTGTAAGCTGTTCCAGGCTTACATAGTATGCCTCTCAATCTATAGGAGTCTTCCCTGGCCTCTTATAGACAATCACCTACAATTCCACTGTGTTCATACTTTATCTTGAAAACCTTCTCTTTGTCTCTTTTTGCTATAATTAACATATTTTATATAATTTCCTAAATGGTCTTTTTATATTTAGCATCATATTTCACAAATGCTTAATTCATAACTGCAACACAGTAAATACTAGATGCCTAAAGTGAACTGAACAAAGATTGCATGTGAATATAAGTTATTGATGGTATATCTATTGTAACCTGCATTCTTATGTATACTTTTTCTGGGCAATAGAAAATATTATCAAGATTTTATATGTAGTAACTCCATTAACTGACCTGAAAGAATAGCAAATGCATTTTTTTTTTTTTACATCTAATAAACCTTCATGCTGCTGGTTGAAAGGCTACATAAAATTTGCCTCCCTGGGCCACAGCCAAAGCTAAGGCTAACAGACTTCTTTTCTCAGACCTAAGGTTACAAATCTATGTGGCAAGGAAGGCAAAGCAAATAAATGGTCTTTATAGACCATGCAATTTAACAGCAGTGAAAAAAATCAGCCATTTAGCACTCACGCAAGCATTCTATGCCTTTGTCTCAGGTCACTTGCAAGAAGTGGGTCTAGCATATTTAACAACAGAGACTTTCAAATTCACAGATACTGATTCTAAATTAGCAAAGCTTAGCTAGTCACTGTCAAATAGACCTCAGTGCTTAGATTAAGAGTTATCCTCAAGGTTCACAGTAGAAAGTGGTTAATCAAAAAATAACTCTAGGCTTCTGGATCCCTATGACCTCTCCCCAAGGTATATAAAGAAATCTGTGATTATCAGGCTTAGTTAACATTTCATAATATATGGTCAAAGATCCTTACACCATGGGATAGTCCATTTGTAATCCATTTAGGGGTGTTATTTTTACCCCTAGTAACATTGGAGTTACTCATATCATTGTCAAGACTCTAATAACCTAGGCTTTTGGAATTGAGATTTTGAAAATGATCTAGCTTTTGAATGGTTGGATCACTAGTGTATGTGTAAGAATCAACAATACTTTCTACCATGTTAACATCCAAGCTAGAGGCATAGGATTGAAAGATGAGATATAATAATTAAAATATTCCATTACTCAGGCACAACTGTTTTTGTCTCATTGAGTAAAGAGCAGAAAATTTCTGAGGTCATCAGAGAGTCTTTCTTGAAACATTCTCTTAACAACAACAGCAAAACCCTACCATCTTTCAAGGCTGTTTTAAATCTGTTTGGCTACTAGAATATAGTGTGTCAAAGTACTATAAACTGGGTTGTTTAGAAACAAAAGGATTTACTTCTCACAGTACTAGTGGCTTGGAAGTTCAAGATCAATACTGACATTGTCTGATGAGGTCTTACTTTCTGGCTTAAAGATAAAGCCTTCTTGTTGTGTCTTGAGATTGGATGGAGAGTGGGTCTCTCTTTTGTATCTTTTATTTAGACACAAATCCCCTTCATGAAATCTCTGACCCATCTCCCAAAGGCTCAGATTTATTTTTAGAGTTTTTACAATTAAATTTACAGAAATTAAGTACATCCAGACTGTGAAGTCCAAAGTAACTTACAAAAATCATCCTGAAGACTTTCCTTGTTAACCTCATTACCACCTGACACCTGACCAGCATTTTCTTTGTATTCTGTGGCACTAACAATGCAATAATTCAATGTAATTTAGTTTTGCTTACAAAAAACAAAAAACAAAAACAAAAAAAAAAAAAAAAAGGTAGGAAGCTCCCTTAAGGAAAGCCTTCCAATTCAAGCCCAGTTCAAAAAACATCATCTAGTATAATGACAGGTTCAACTGTATTCTTTTTTTTTTTTGATGGGTGCAGCGAACCCATCAAAAATGATGGTAGTTCAGAGAGCATGGGGGGCTCCCTAGGCCCCTCCTGTTGTTATGAGGGTCTGGATGGAAATTGTCAGGGAGATGCTCAGTGTTGGGGACAGGGACTCCCCAGCAACCGGGGGCCTCTCTCTTGCTCTCAGTGTCCTTGCTGGGGTGGGTGGTCCAGGGTTTCTTACTCCTTAGAGGCCATGTAGGCCATGAGGTCCATGACCCTGTTGCTGTAGCCATATTCATTGTCATACCAGGAAATGAGCTATACAAAGTTGTCATTAGAGAGCAATGCCAGCCCCAGCATCAAAGATGGAAGAGTGGGATTTGCTGTTGAAGTCTCATGAGACAACCTGGTCCTCAGTGTAGCTCAGGATGCCCTTCAGTGGTCCCCCAGATGCCTGCCTTCACCACCTTCTTGATGTCATCATACTTGGCAGGTTTCTCCAGGCGGCATGTAAGATCCACAACAGATACATTGGGGGTAGGAACACAGAAGGCCATTCCAGTAAGCTTCTCGTTCAGCTCTGGGATGACCTTGCAGACAGCCTTGGCAGCACCAGTGAATGCAGGGATGATGTTCTGTGCTGCCCCAAGGCCATCACGCCACAGCTTTCCAGAGGACCAATCCACAGTCTTCTGAGTGGCAGCGATAGCATGGACTGTGTGTCATGAGCCCTTCCACGATGCCAAAGTTGTCATGGATGACCTTGTCCAGGGGCCTAAGCAGTTGGTGGTACAGGATGCATTGCTGACAATCTTGAGCGAGTTGTCATATTTCTCATGGTTCACACCCATCACAAACATGGGGGCATCAGCAGAAGGGGCAGAGATGATGACCCTTTGGCCCCACCCTTCAAGTGGGCCCTGGCCTTCTCAATGATGATGAAGAGCCAGTAGACTCTACGACATACTCACACCAGCATCACTCCATTTGATGTTAGCGGGATCTCACTCCTGGAAGATGGTGATGGGTTTCCCGTTGATGACAAGCTTCCCATTCTCAGCCTTGACTGTGCCATTGAATTTCCCATGGATGGACTCATACTGGAACATGTAGACCATGTAGTCGAGGTCAGTGAAGGAGTCGTTGATGGCAACAATCTCCACTTTGCCAGACGCAGAGCAGAAGGCAGCCCTGGTAATCAGGCGCCCAATACGGCCAAATCTGTTCACACTGACATTCACCATTTTGTCTACGGGACGAGGCTGGCACTGTACAAGAAGATGTGGCGATCTCTGGAACTGGGAGGAACAGAGAGCCTCAACTGTATTCTTTATGGCTGTTTTAGTGTTAAATCACAGAAATCTATATAGGAAAAGTATAAATGGTGACTTAATTAAAAGGATATGGAGATATCACATGAGACTCAATGAGAGAATTATAGATGTGCTTGAAGAATGGAATACTTTAATTTTTATATCTCATCTGTCAATCCAATGCCTCTTCCTTGGACATGAACATGGTAGAAAAACATTGGTGATTCCTGTATATACACCACTTATCCAGCCATTCAAAAGCTAGATCTTTCTCAAAATCTCTATTCAAATTTCTAAGGCTTGGCCTCTGATATAGGTTAGTTCATAAGATCTTCAACAAGTCTGCAAAATGTGGCAGAAAATCTAGGTGAGGAGACAAACAAATAACCAGATCTTTTGAATATTATACTACTATTTAAAGTGGACATGCATTTAAATGTTATCAGAGCACATAATAATATGAAGATACCAATAATAATAATGATGGAGACTATCTAAGTATAATAAAACACAAATTAAATCTTTACAAGGAGAGTTAACTATTAGGAAAGGCATTCCAAGATGAAGAGACATCGTCAATAAAGACATACACTCTCATGGAACAGGATGATATATGTGAGGGTCTACAAAAGAAATTTAAAGGAAATGACAGAACATGTCTTAAAAGAGGCATTAGAGGTAGGTAAGTGGGGTTAAATGCACAAAATGATTTAAACATCATGTTAGAAAGACTGGATGGATATTGTACATTGTATTAAATGGTTTATATGTTAGATCATTCTGCAAACTCCGTGGAGAATGGACTGGAA
Source organism: Mastomys natalensis (assembly GCA_021653895.1). Taxonomy (NCBI): domain Eukaryota; kingdom Metazoa; phylum Chordata; class Mammalia; order Rodentia; family Muridae; genus Mastomys; species Mastomys natalensis. The sequence goes on from JAJTUV010003590.1 coordinate 86,787, forward strand.
GAGGAAGATACTCCCTATCAATCTAGCATGAAGCACACACTGGAGCACACTATGCAAAGACTCATTCAACTAATTCAATTCATGACATACTATTTTGGGTCAATGGTTCCCTCGGTCGTCTGTTTCATCACTGCTATTCCCTGTTCCACTCCCAAATCTCATGTGAGTCCATTTATGATTTCCAATGAAAAGGTCACTATTTTTAGATTTCATTATTTTCTGGGGAGATTTACAGAGTATCACAAAGTCATAATTAGAAACAAGAGACTCAGACTTGTGGAAAAATCTCATCTTGGGCAAGGTAATTCAGTGGGGTCTAGTTAACCTGGGCTTTAAGTATATCAGACTATGTGGTGAGATTTGTTGAAGAAAAAATGCAAACTACTTTTTAACTGCACCTACCTCTAGTGTTTAACAGACATACATACTTAGTCTTTTGAAAATTCTCTTTTTTACATAGAGACATGTACCCCACTTAAGGTGAATACAGCCCTAAATTTCCTTCAGTAATGGTAATCTTTGACCTCTCTGTGTCTCTATCTGTCACTCTGTCTCTGTCTCTGTTTCTCTTCTTACCTCTCTCATGTGAGAGTGTGTGTGTTTGTGTGTGTGTGTACAATCACCTGTGCATGCATGTTGTGGAGAATGCATATTGCATGTTGTAGAGAATGCATATAAGTATGCATGCAAGTATACCCTTGCACAGATTTGGAGACCAGAGGACAATATCAAATGTCTTTTTCTATTGCTTCCCACCTTTTTCTTTAAGACAGGGTCTCACTCAACTGGAAGCTCACCTGTGTCTGCTAGGCCTATGGGATCCTTTTGTCTTCACCCCCCAATGTATGTATTAGGGATATAAGCAAACACTCTTACCCAGTAAGTCATCTCACAAGTCTAATCTCTGACCATTTCATACATGATAAGAATATTCTACTCCAACAGAAGTTATTATGGATTGATCCACATTTATCCTGATCACATGTATAAATCAAATACTGAGTACACATTACCCTTTTATCCTTATCTTAATTCTGCCAGCCAACATATTCAGTAACAGTTATCATTTAAGAAATTAGTTGCACAAGGCAAATTTGGCCCTCCAGTTCACTAGGCTCATACAGTTTTCAAGATCTCATTCATTCTCTTGTCTTTTCTCCCTTTGCTTCTCTCAATAGAATAACATATGAGAAAGAATCAACTCGGTTTGCTATGAAAGTTTACAACTTAAGGGACCTACTCAGACATCACCAAAGTTAGTGCCTGCTGAACCTTACTATCATAAAAGGTGGTTTTAATTTAGAACATACAGAGTTGTAAGGTTCTTAATGTTTGTGGTCTGTAAATTTCCCCATTTTTCAAAAGCAGAGTCTATGGACACATGTCAAGGTCCAAAATTCAGCTTGATTAGTCCTAATATTTTTTAAACTCTACCTCCTGTCATTTCCTGTATAGTCTGCCCACTTGTGACTGAGGAATCTGGTGATCTTACACTGACGCTCAGGCCAAATCATTAAGGTAAAATGGACATTTCTTAGACAAGAGCTATTTTTCCTCAAAGGAAATCAAAGGAAACTGCATGGATACTGGAAGCTAATTAGCACCTATCTGGAGATGTGTGTGTGTGTGTGTGTGTGTGTGTGTGTGTGTGTTTTGTAATGCATTTATCCATAAACCAATGATTTGTGTGTGTGAGCATGTGCGTGTGAATGTATGTGTTCATTCTAAAACATGATCATGAGAGGCTGGAAAGATGGCTCAGTGGTTAAGAGCACTTGTTGCTCTTAAAGAAAATCTAGGTTTCTTTCTTAGACTGACAGAGTAGTTAAGAACTATGTATAATTACAGTTCCAGGGTATCCAAGGTATCCTCTTCTTACCACTGTGGACACCAGTCATGTATAGAGTACACATACATAGGTATATAAAATATGTCAACAAATCAAAACATAAAGACATTTATTTTAAAACATGTCTTTGATATAGATAGATGTGGATCCTGCAGCGGAAACACAGAGATGCTTTCTACTACTACGGCAGGCCCCAATAACACAAGAAAGTCCAAGGGATTCCAAGAGCTTTATGCCATGGTGTGTAATAGATGGTCTAGATGTGCACCCGACCACTTAAGCTAGAGTGGGCCTGGCTTAAATAGGGAGGGGGAAGAGAGGAGGGACTGGGAAGGAATAAGTAATTGACTTTGCCTTCTGGCCTTTAGATAACTCATGAATATGGAAATCACTTGAGGCTGGGGCCTGTAGTCACTCCTTTCTCCTGTGTTAGGTGACACCCCCTTGGGAGGAGCTGCATAGCGAAAAGTGACTGTGAGGCACAAGTTAAATGGAGGTCTAGACCCCATGTAGGAGCCTGGATTTGGGGCCATGGCCGAACACCTGCCATTTCCCCATTGAGGTAATGGTTCAAGGCCCATGCCCAGCCAAGATCCAAGATATTCGTTCATGACCCGACAAATAGATAGATAATTTTACCATAGATGAAAGAAAATAGACATTTTACCATAGATTAAAGAAAAAAAAGCAAACTACCATACTGAGATGAATATACTTATATATTATTTTTTTTTACTTAAAGAATTAAATCATGATTGAACATTTGCTATTACAGCATGTAAAGAATCTTCAACATTTTAAGAATTTATCAATATTTTGAGTTTGTAATTGTTTAGTGCTGAGAATATATATATGAAATTTGCAGAAGTATGTTTATAGTGATATTTCAAATGTGTCTGAAAATTCTGTTCTAATCCTAAACCAGAGTTCATTGAACTTGTTTTTTGGCTTTATTTTTTATGAAATATGTGTCACCAATTCCAACTGTACTTTTTACCTATGCTAGCATGATAAAATCCAAAGATATATTCATGTGAGAATGACATGTTTAGGAATGATTTTAAGAGATATCATTTTTTTTTGTTTTCCATAATTAAACTCTAAACTTCTATAAGATCAGCAAACTATGGACAGCAAAAACAGTACGATTCATAAGGTGAATCAACAGTCTCAAAGCTCAGCTATTTTCAGACAGTGTTTAATCATTGGCATTGCATGGTATGAGGTCATGCACAATGCAGTGTGGTCATGTTAAATATTCAGAAGCAAGGTTAGGGTGAAGTTGTTCAATGCAGTGAGGTTACATGCTGCTGCTACAAAGACCTGGTATTCATCACCCATTCACTTTTGAGTACAGTTTTGATCATAGTGGTTTCAGAAGCCTTTAATGGATTTCCAGTTTTTATAATCACCAATACTCAATTATGCGACCACATAGAATTATGACCCACAGGTTAAGAATCTTGGATGTAGACATTGTGAAAATATATCATCTAGGAGTCAGAGTCTCTTTACAAAATGTTGATCAACAGAATCATTGTAAGGATTAAATGACATAATAGAGGCAAAGTTTTAGAATGCTATATGAAAGGCTTATTTTGAATCCATAATCTATTATTAGGTACATGTGGAACAATTCAAGTGTTACCTTTCCTTCTTGGAATCAGAATGCAAAACATTACACTGGTTTTGCAATTCAAAGCAATCATTAATTCAACCTTTATTTGAGCTTGTTTGGAACAACAAGGTATTTAACACAGAAACCCCAAGTAACATTTATTAGAGTTAGGGAAATAAATTCTACCAAAACCACATTACATAACTACAAAATGAGGGCACTATAATGGTGATCAAATTGCAACTAAGTAACAAATAAATGTATTATAGAACCTTTGGTTTATTTCAACCAGTGACTTTGAAACGATGACTTCATGGAAGGTGTCCTGAGTTTTCCCATTCTGCTGATTACTGTCAAGCCCCACAAGAAAATCTACTATGATTATGTGACAACCTTATAGACAAGCAAAATAATGATTGATCTACTATGTGTTCTCTTAACTAGGTTGCCACCACTGTCTGCTCACTGAGCCGCTCTAATTGCCCACTTATGTTTGTACTGTATTTAAGCAGTACTTTGGAAATGTTGATTTCTCACTGTCTGAAAATTCGTGTATGTCTATGGATTATTCGGCAGCACCAGGTTAAAGTGGCCACTTCTCTCTGCTTACCAGTACCTGCTCCTGAGACTGAAAGCGTTGCCCAGTATTGACTGAACTCTGTATTTGATCTAATGTTCATTTCTTCTACCCAAACTAAATCCATGATCAAGACAGAAAAGATTTGAAAATGGAGCAAAGTGCAAATCACACACATTCAATTTCCATACAGGATATGGACTAAATTGCCCTTTTTTTTGGGTTTTTAAAAATTTTTGGGAAAATTTTTGTTTTTTCTCCCCCTTTTAAAAAAGGTTTTAAAAAAAAGGTTAATTTTTTTTGGCCCCCAAAATTTTTAAAAAAATTTTAATTTTATTTCCCCCGTTACCTTCCTTTTCCAAAAAGGGTAAAAAAGGCCCTTTTTCCCCAAATTTATGAATTTGGGGAACCCTTTTTAATTTTTACTTTTTCCTTTTTTAAAAAAGATTAAAAATTTAAAATTTTAAAACAAAATAAAGGGGGAAAAAATTTTGGGAAAAAAAATAAATCTAATCCAAATTTAAAATTTTTTAAAAGACAAAGGAAAGTTTGGGGTTTTTTAAAAAAATTTTTTGGTTTTTTTCCCAAATTAAAGGTTTTCCCTTTAAAAAAACAAAAGCATAAAAATTTTTGGGGAAATTAGTTTTTAAAAAGGGGGCCAAAATAATTTTCCAGGAACCCCTTTCCCTTTCCCTTAACCTTTTTTTAAACCCTTTTTTTTCCCCCCCTAAAGAAAAATTTTAATTTTTCAAAATTTTCCTAAAAACCCAAAATTTTTGGGGGTTAAATAAGGGGAAAAAAAGGGGGGAAAAACCGAAGGGAGTAAACACAAAAAGGGGAAAAATTAAAAATTTTAATTGAGGAAAAAAACCCTTTCCCGGGGTTTTTTTTAAGGAAAAAATGCCTGAAAAAATTTAAAATTTGATTAAAAACGGGGCCCCGGGGGAAAAAATTTTTTTTTTTTGGGGAAAAAAAACAAAAAATAACAAAACTTTTTCCAAAAATTTGGGGAATAGGGAAAAAAGAAAAAAATTTAAAGGGGGCAGGTCAGATTTTTTAATATTTTTAAAAAAATTTATATATTTAAAATATAATAAAAATATAAATAAGAAAAATTTTTAAAATAAATTTTGTCGGGAAAAAAGGGGGAAAAAACTTTAAAAAATGTCTCGGGGGAAAAATTTTTTGGGGTTGGGGTTTTTTTCCCTTTGGGGGGGGGGTTTAAGGGGGGGAAAAAAAGGGGTTGGGGATTTTTTTGGGGGGGTTTTTGGTTTTCCTCCCCGGGAAAAAATTTTAACTTTTTTCTAGAAAATACGATCCCTATAAAATAAAATTTTTAAAAAAAAGGGAAAATGTTGGGGGGGAGTTTTAGGGGTTGTTTTAAAGGGGGTGGGTTGTTGGGTTTTGTGGGTTAAAAAATTTTGAAAAAACCCCCCCCGATGAAAAATTTTGAGGGGGTCAAAAAAGAATCCCTGCCTTAGTAGTGTTTTTCCCTGGGTCAATGCATTTTTTTTTAACACTTTATTTTCCACTTTTTGAAAAGAAATGGGCCCCCTTACTTCCCCAAATGCCCCCAAAAATTTTTCTTCCAAATTTTAAAATTTCCGGGAAACAACCTTTCCCCTTTGGGTCTAAACAAAAATTTTTTTACCATAACTAGTTTTTCATAAAAAACTACAAAAGTTTTTCCCCAAATTTAAAAATTAAGGGGGGGTTTTTGGGGTATTCAGTTAAAAAAAAATGGTTTTTTTTGCTGGACTATAAATTTAAAAAATTTTTTTTGGTTTTCAGCACATATGCTGTAACCCCACAACCCCCGTTAAAAAACAACCAATTGACTTCTGCAAACCCTCCCTTTCCAGTTTGCTTCCCCAAAAAGGACACCCCCCGGCGGAAAAATTTTTAAAAAACCCCCAAACCCCCCCCCCCTTCTCCCCCCCCCCTTTTTTAAAAAAAAAACCCCCCGAAAAAAAGCATCCTTTAAAAAAAAGGACTTTTTCCCCCCCCAAAATGTGAAAAAAAAAAAAAAAGGGGGAAAGGGGTTTCCTTTTTTAAAATAAAAGGGGCGGAAACCCAAGGGGGAAGATTGGGGGGTTTTAGATGAAAATTCCCAAAAAAAAGACACAGACAAAAGGGGCCGAAAAGGGGAAAAGTAAAGAGACGGGAAAAAGACTGGTTTTCCCCAACCCCAAAAAACCCTTTATTCCCCCTTTTCTTTGTCCCCAAAACTACTTGGGGGATGGGGGAAAAAAAGAGGAGTGGATTCATGGGATATTTCTCTACCCCAAGTAAAGTTTTTAAAAAAAGGGGGGTGAAAAATTTTAGCATGTAAAATAATGGCTCCCAAAATGTACTTTGCAAAAAAACCATAGCTTCCAAAAAAACTCTTTAGGGCACTCAAAGGGGGGCCCCCACAAAGGAAAAAGGAACCTAATTTTTTTTACTTTTTGGAAAAAATCCGTTATCCGGAAACCGGGAAGTTTCTTTAAAAGGGGGTTTCGGGAAAACCGGTTTTTTTTTTTCCTTCCTTTTTTAAAAAAAAATTTTTTTTTTTTTTTTTTTTTTTTTTTTTTTTTTTTTTTTTTTTTTTTTTTTTTCCCTTTTTTTTAATTTTTTTTTTTTTTTTTTTTTTTTTTTTTTTTTTCTCGGCGGGATGGTTAAATTTTTTTCTTTTTAAAAGAAAGGGGTTTAAAAAGGCCAAAAAAAAAAACAGAAATTTCCCAAAGAGCCAAAAGTTTATAAAAGAAAACCCCAAAAATTTGAATTTTAGGTCTTAAATTTTTTAAAACAAATCCCCTTTTCCCTTTAAAAATTTATTTTTAAAAAGCACCCCAAAAAATTTATTTTTTTATTTTCAACAAACATATATTGAATGCTGATTTTTGGGGGCGGGGAGTGGAAAATCTCAAGTTCATTTTTTCAATTCCCTTTTAGTAAAAACTTTTGGGGTTTTAAAACAAAATCAAAAGGGGCAGTGTGTGGTCTGCATATTTAAAAACCCGGGTTTTTAAAAATTTTTTTTTTAAAGGGCCCCAAAAGGTTTTTTTTCACCCCCCCAGCAGAAACGTTGTCTTGTAAAAACACTCTCTTTTTGCATAACCCCAAAATCGGAAAAAATCCTCTTGTGCTTAAAAATGCTACCAAAACCCCCTTAAAAGGGGGGAAAATTTCACTTAGCAGACCTTTCCAAAACTAAAGATGTTTGAAGTTTTTTGCTTTTTATTTTTTTTATATCCCTAGTTTTTATTTTTCCCCCTACTTAAAAGGGGAAAAATTTTATGTAAAATTCATGAGGGATACTGGAACTAAAATTTTTAAATTTTTTTTGGGTTTACCTTTTATTTCACTATTTCAATATTTTTCTTTTTTAAGGAAATTTTTTGTTTTCTAAATTTTTTTTTTAAAATAACTCAAAAAGTATTGCTTTTTTTAAAGGGTTAAAGAATTCTTGTAAAAGTTCTGCCCTTTTTAAAATTTTCTTTTTTGGGTTTTTTTTCTTTTTTTTCTTTTTAATTTTTTAAATTTTTTTTTATTTGCTGAAAAAAAAAAAAAACAGAAAAGGGGGAAAAATTTTAAAAAAGACTAAATTTTTGCAAAAAAACGTTGTTATATGTCAAATTCTCTTTCAAAATAAAAATTTAAAACCCCTTCCCCCAAATGTAAGTGATCCCCCAAAAAGGGCCCCAAAAAAAAAAAACACTGAAGTAATCACTAATAAAAGGGGTTTTAGTCAGTTTTTTTTTTGGTTTTTAAAAATTTTATTTAATTATATGAAGATTTTCATTTTTTTATAATAAACATGTTAAAAAAAAAAATTAAAGTTTTCATATATATTAATATAAATTTTTTTTTTTATTTTTTAAAAAGTTTTTCCCCGAGTTTTTTGGTTTTTTTAAAAAAAAAATAAATAAAATTAAATTAAAAAAAAAAAAAAAAAAAAAAAAAAATGGGGGCACGCAGGCTGACCCGGGAACACTAGGGGAAAATTTACACAAACTCTCAAAATTTCCAAACTTAGAAGTTTCTTCTTTGCTACAGGGGGCCACCCCTTTGAAAAACCTTCACTTAAACCACCCTCTTTTCCCGCACTTTTTCCCCCCTCTGCTATTGTTTTCCCCCCTCTTTTCTGAGGTTAGTAAAAGGAAAATTTTTTCAAAAATAGCTTCCGGCCCTTTTCTTAGGGGGCCCTTTTCTCAAAAGTTTTTCCCCCTTTTGGCAGTAAACATGTGGGGCCCCCGGGGGGACAAATGATTAGAAAGATTACAGTTTTATAAAGGGGGATTTGGAGCCAAAATTTTTAACCCCTACCCCCCAAAAAGGGGCATTTTTTTCCTTTTTTTTTTGGGGCAGTGCATGAAGACAGGGAATGTTTTCCCCGCTGTGAGGATACAGTGTGGTTTTTTTGAAAGGGCAAAGAAATGCTTGCTTAGAAACTTTGGGCTCAAAAGTCAAAAAGGGGCAAAGCTCAAAAATTTTGGGTTCCCCACCCCTTCTTTAAATCTTCATTCCCACAACCAAAAAAAATTTCCCTTTTGGTTTCTTTCTAGATGAAAATTTAAAATTTTTAGCTGAACTTTTGTCAGGTGGTCCCCGGGACATGTACTCCTTTTTTAAAAAAAAAATCCCCCCAAAATTGCTTACCTTTTCTTCTGGTTTCTCCAAGGTCTTTTTTAGACCCTTAGTTTTCAGAGGGGGTTTTTTTCCCCCAAGGCTTATTGCATCCATTTTTTGGGCCCTCTTTTTCCCCCTTTTATATAAAACCTTTAGAAAGGGGCCCCTTTCAAAACCCCCCGGGCAATATTTTTAAAAAGGGTTTGGGTTTTATTCACAAAAGGGTTTGTGGCCCTTTTTACTTTTTATTTGATTTTTTTGGGTTTTTTAAAAGAGCTTCAAAAATATACTAGTGACATAGCCCCCCCTTTAATGAAAAGCCATTGAACCTTTCCCCCCAAAAAAGTCAATTGGGAAAAAAGGCCCTAAGCTGGCCTGAGTTATGCTTTCCTAGTATATAACTAAAAATTCATTTCTAGTCTGATCCCCCGGGTTTTTCTCATCCCACTAGAGTTAATGAAAATTTTCATTCGTGGGGCCCCTAAAAAAAAGTTTTCCCCTTTTTTTTTTTTTCCAACCTTCCTTTAGGGGTTTTTTATTTTGGGAAAATGTCCAAACCAACCCTTCCAAAAAAAAGCCAATTGGGTACCCGCGAAGCATGTCTAACCAAAAAACCCCAAACCCCTTTTCACCTGCGTTTTTATGTGCCCCCCCCCCAGCCTTAGGGGGGCGGAAAAATTCCCCTTTTTGCCACAATACCCATTGGGGCCCCGGTGGACATTTTTCCCTGGGGGCAAAATACAACCCCTTCCCCCTAGGAACTTTTTAAAAAAACTGTCTCCCCAAAAAGCCCCTTTTTTTTCCCTTTTTTGGGGGGGGGGGGGGGGGGGGGGGGGGGAAAAAAAATTTTGGGGGGTTTGGATTTCCATATTCAAGCAAAATTAAACTTTTTCCCGACAGGAATTTTTTTTTTTGGGCATGTTTTTTGGTTTTTTATTCTTTTCTTTTAGCCTCCCTTTTGGTAAAAAAACCTTACCATTCTCAAACTAATTCCCCAGATACTTTTTTCTTTTAAAACCCTTTTTTCTTTCCGGGATATTTATTCTTTCTTTGTCTTTTTATTAAGATTTTTTTCCCTAAAAGGAGGGCTTTCCCCCCTTCCCCTGTTAAAAAAACCCCTTACAATTTTTTCTAAAAAAGAAAAAACTTCCTTTCTTTTAAAAACCTTGCTTTGTCCCAAAAACCCTTCCCCAAAAAAAAAAAAATAAATTTGTTTTTTTAATTTTTTAACCCCCAAAAACAAAAACCCAAATTTTTTTTAAAAAATACTTGATTTATTCTTTTTTTTCCCCCAACTGCAACCAAAATTTTTTGAAGGGAAACATTCATTTTTAAATATAAAAAAATCAAATGCCCCAAAACAACAAAACAATCAACAAATTTTTTTCAAAAACAGCAAAGAATAAAACAAAGTCCTTTTTAAATAACCCCGTTTGTGGAGGTTACAATTAGGGAACTTTGTACCTCCTTAACCACATATACGCACAACCTCCCTCCCATCACTTCCATGTCTCATATAAAAACAAATATTTCCTAGTTAGGATTTTTGTCAGGCTTTCCTACTGTAAGATCACAAGTTTTTTCTCATTAATTTTGTAGTCAGCTAATTGTAAGTACAGTCATCTACATTGACAGTCCTCCAATGAAAAGGTAGCTTATAGTTGCCTACAAGCTTTGGACTATGGGCAGAAAAATCATCACCAGCTGAGGTTAATTTTGGATAAATATCTTTTGGTAGCATCTTTGGTAGTACAGAGACAGATGTGAAATGCTTAAGGAGTTTTAATTGCACAGGATGTTTTGGGGTTGGTCTGTATGCTAGCTGTTGCTATTTCCAGCTCTTCCCATATACCTCACCTTAGGTCTATACACCAAAAAGTAATCACATAGAGGAAAGTTGACCAATTCCATATGATAACATTGAACAGAAGAAATCTAAAGACTCAAAGATGGGTTTAGGTTCCTCAAATTCCTTAAATACCTCTCCCCACCTCTTTGTATGTTGTCTTTCTCTGTGTCTCTCTGTCTTGTTTGTCTCTGTCTGTCTCTGTCAGCCTCTCTCCCTCCCTCTCCGTCTCCCTCCCCCCCTCTCTCTCTTTCTCTCTGTTGTGTGTGTGTGGTGTGTGTGTGTGTGTGTGTGTGTATGTATGTGTGTCCCTCTCCCCTTTAGTCTTCTTCTGGCTTCTAATACTTTGGATTTGATGAGAAAAAAAAAACTTTTCTTGGAAGAAAAACTAGTAGCAAATATCCAAATCAAGAAAAATACAGCTTCATGCTGGGAGAGATGGCTCAGCCATTAAGAGAATACACTCATAACCAAAAGTTTAAAGAAAAACACACAACATCCTTTATTTGAAGTCTGTCTTTTTTTTTAATTCTATTCCACTGCATTTCATAACTTCATGAAACCTAATTCAACTATAGTTCATTTCTCTTCTGGACAAATTGGGGAAAGTCAATTTGAATTATGAACTCATGTCTGTCTGCCAAAAAATGGATTTCTATTCATTTATTCAGCATCATCATAAATTTGGAGAAGTGAACATTGTACATAAGACCTTTTGCAATGTATCACAAAAGAGAAAAAAGACCTCAGAGATATGCAATACACCATTAATTTTATTACACAGAACTAGTGTGTGGTCTGAGTTTACAAACATGGTCCTTAAACAATCAGAGTAGCCTAAGTAGCTAATTATTCTGTCTGTTTTGAATTTGTTTACAATGTTCTACTATTAAAGCAATCTTGTTTTCTCAAACTATAACTAAAGTTTCAGTTTGATTCACATTGTGATGAATAAAACATTGACTTCAAAACAATTATAATGACTTGTAAGTTCAGTACTTTTATTACAGCAATGTTATAAAAAAAAATAGCTGAAATGTTTTAACTGCCTAGATCTTCTGAGCCTTATTTTCCATGTTTAGGGGCCATGGGATAGTCAGTGTTTTTGAGCATCACTGCTTTCAAACAGTCCTCTGCCACTGTCCTCTTGGACTGCCTGATTTCATAGCATCTTGTTAACCTGGCTACTATTGCAGCTGGTGTCTAATGCATGATCCCTGGAAGATACCAAGGGCATTTTCTTGTCTCTTTACAAAGCTACACAAGGCATCTCTAGTGACATTAAATTTGGGCACCTTTAAAAGGTTTTTCCTTTGAGACTTTTTTTTTTTTTTTACCATCTCTGATTATCACATCCAGCAGCACATTCTTCAGCCAGTGAAAGCCTGGTCCTCTCCCAAGTGAGAGGTCTGGCAGAAGGTTCAGACCTTCAGGTTATACATCAGACGTGACCAGACTTGAAGTCCCCACATGCAGAGGTCCTGACTATTGATGTGGCCAGGAGATTGTTCAAGGTGGTTAACATTTCAAAAGGCAAACCATGTATTTAAGAGGGGAGACAATGAACATTATATCTGTAATTCCACAACCTGTATTCCGAATGCCTCCTTTAAATCTGTTCAGAAAATCATGCTAGATTCCACAAGGATTGCAAAGACAAAATTAAAAGTACATGATCTCTCAAGCCTTAGGTATCTATGCTTTCTTCTGGCACTGTCAATCTGGTAATACATAATGTCCTTAGCCTGTCCACAGAAAGATGCTTCCCTGTGCATTGCCTTAGTCTGGACTTCACAGTATTTCTTGGCCTCTATTTTCCAGGTAGTTCTTAGCATCCTTTATGAAATCCTATCTCTGAGTACAATTGTGGTAAGCACTGGAATACATAAATAAATACACCATTGTGTTTCAAGTAAAGTTCAGTCAGCAGGGGTTCAACCTGAACTATTCCCTGTGTTACTTAACACCTAGCTGACCATGGTCCCAAACTAGACCCCCTAACACTGACCACAGATTGATTTCTGTCCCTTCCCACCATGTGACACATAGTCGAGGTTATAAAAACAGAATGACCAAAGATGAAGGATAAGGAGAAAGGGAATGAAGAGGAGGAATAAGGGAGGAAGAATGTGTGGGAAGAAGAGATGGGAAGCTCAAGGCCATCCTGATCTCTATCATGAGTTTCAAGTCAGCCAGGACTACTTAGTAGGACTCTGTCACAGAAAGGGACTCAAAAAAGAAAAGGAAAACAGGTAAAGAACAAGGAAAGACTCAGAAAATCCCATGCTGACCAACAGAGGCAAGGTTCATAGGCCACATCTTATCTATGTGATTATTAATCAGCAGTGCTACCTTGCTATAAGAAGGATATCATGTAATTTATAATCCATCAGTAAAAGGTGAAGGTGGACATAGATATGGACAGCAAAAGTGTCTCTGTAGATGAACAAATAAACTGAAACAAGCAGAGCCCCCTCCAGCTAAAGCATGAGCCTCACTGTCAACCATATCAAGATGTACTTTTTACTAAGCTTGTTGACATAACCCTGACTCTGCTCATATTGGCAAAAGAAGAACTGAGCCATGGTGTCAGAATATTCACAAAAGTAAATATTTATAAGCAGAACAGACAGTAAATGCCTGAGAGCAATAACCTTGGGAGCACCCAAATGTGAAACATCTAACACCATTGCCATTTGTTATAGCTTTGAGTTGTAAATAACAGTCCTTAAGATAAATTCCAATCTCTTAATGGTATCATATTTGAAGTACAAAAGAGAATATTTGAATGACCCCAAGGCAGTTCATTTCAAACAACTAAGTTCTGCTTCCTATTAATTGAAGATTCCTGCATGTGCTGTTTTTTTAAGCAACCTCTGAATCTAGCTATTTCTCAGTGATTCCTCTGATGTTGAACACTCCTCCCAAGAACTTCTCCTATCACCCCAGATGCTCTGGGAAGAACAGCTCCAGGGATGATGTGTGTCCCTGTGTTCAGCAGCAGCTGACAGTATGTAAATTCATGATAAGCAGAACTCATCCATGATAATGAGACTGCATCATATTCAGGACTGTGATCTGCAATTGTTACCCTTAGAAAAACTAAAAGGAAGGTAAGGGCTGTCTTTAATAGCCTTGCTATCCTTCTCTCTGCCCCTTGTCTTAAGGCAACAATGTGAGGGGTCCCAAAAGCCCATTTCTACATGTTCTTCCACTACAACAGAAGGGGTCCTAAGCCATCACCACAAATAAAAAAAAAAATGAAACAGGGGAAATATGCTCCAATCTGAACTAGCTATGTTACCTTGGGGATGTAACTTTTATCTTAGTCTCAATATCCTGATACTCAGTGTCCTAAATTTATCATTTTAATAAAATGAAAGTAAAGAAGATCAAGGGAACTAGAATTTATACAGCTCTTAGCATGTACGAGACCCTGTGCTCAAAGCTATTTATATCAATTATTCCTTTAATCTTCTCAAGCAGTTATTACAATGCTGACTCGGAGATAAGGAATATTAGGTTCAGTGAGGTTATATGGCTAGCTCAAATCCACAAAGCTTGTGAGTTGTAGAAGAGGGATTTCAAACAGGTCAGTATATGGTAACTGCATTGCTTCCAGGGGTTTGGCTCAGATAATCCCTAAGGCTCCTTCCAGCATTTATAACTTATGAGTCTATGAAATCCTACCATGTACATAGCTGTCTTCTCCACATAGTTAAGGTGCCAGGTCTATAAACATTTGTGAAAAGAAGAAGGTTGGGTATTAATAAATGAGAGCTATAGACCAATGGATATTTGGGGCCTGAGTTTAGCTGTATAGAAATAGAAGAAAAGAAATCTAATTGTTCTTTAGAATCTCATTAAAGGAAAATGCAGGAGCTGGGGAAAGTGGCTCAGTGGATAAAGTACTTGCTGTATAAGCACAAAGACCTGAGCATGAATCCCTAATACCAAAATAAAACCCATGCATTGGCATGATGTGCATGTGCATCTCCAGTAGTGGTGATAGAAGAGAGAGATGCATGTCAGGGGATTGCTGACCAGTCAGTCTAACTAAAATAGCAAACTCTAGATTTAGTTAAAGAGCCTATCTCAAAAAATAAGGTAGAGTGGAGAAAGAAATAAAAATACCCAGTATCAACGTATACACACACATACTCACTCACTCACACATACACGCACAGACAAAGAAAGACAGAAAGAGACAGAGAGAGAGAAAGAGAGAGATCATTAAATGTTAATGTTTAGGTTAAATTCGAAAATAAGTAGATAAATCCTCCCTCCTTCCTATGAAAGAAAGGGGAAAGGCTACACGGAAGCTCAGAGTCTGTCACCGTCCCCTTCCTCCTTCAATACCAGAAGAAGTCTGTCTTCAATCAGTTAAATGAGCCAAAAATGAGCGCTAACTTTTCCCTTCAACTGAATCAAAAGTGATCCACTTTTCTATCCTTGTAGACTTTGTCTTTCCTACAGTATAAAGACAACTTCTCTCCTAATCTTATACTCTGTGGCTTTGAAGCCATAATATGGAACTCAGATTAGACTAATGTGACAGAGTAGAACCAGGAGGCTGAAATTAAATGGTGGTAGCTAGGATTGGAGATGTTGGTGAGACAATCAACACAATTGGATAGCAAAAGTTACAAAGTGGAAGGTTTCTGGCTTTTCCAGTGAAAAGTTACACAATTGGTCCCCAAAAGTGCTGAATATGGGATACAAGGCCAAAGATGAAAGAGAATTTGTATACTCTCACAGAAAATTTTATCTGAAATGCCACAGCAACCTTGGACATATTTCCCGAAATGACTTATTAGACATCACTCGCCTACTATTTAAATCTAAAACTCATGTCTACATAATTCCTTTTCAGAACTAATAATAATAACCTACTTTATCTCCCTGCCTCCAAATCTATTCTCAACCCTGTTGCCACGAAATCCAGCCCAAACACAAATTTCTCCATAGAATTTCCTTACCTCAATCCCTGGAGTAATTCCTCCCTGCCATAAGCATACAAACCTGGAACCCATGCAAAATACCCAAGCACTTCATGAGCACTTCTTTCTGTACACCAAACTTTTTGGAGTTCCTAGATCACATTTGGATATGGCCTTGTTTATGCAGCTTCCTCCACCCTAAATGTTCTTTTATGACTGCCATCTTTCTGATGAATCCCAATACTCACAGTCAGATATTTGCTTTTTCTTTGTCATCTGCTCTGATATCATTATCATGACTAAATTTATGTCCTCATAGCTGGGACATAATTTTACCATAGTAACTATAGTCATTGGTTATATACATATTTGTCGGCCCCAATAGATATGATACTTATTAAGGACAGTGACTATGCATGACATTGGGATAATTCATTCTTAGTAATGATCCATTGAATTAAGAGATAGGTAAGTGAATGGTTAGAGGGCAAATAATCAGATTATAGAATGGATGAACAAAGAAAGAATCTTAGCTATACTAACAAAACCAAGAAATAACACTTTACATATTCACAGTACATCATGTATCAGAATTTCCAAACTACTTTAAAACCTTATATTTATTTGTCCCCAATAAAATAATGAGAGACAAATGGCATTTGAATGATATGATCTCATTGGGACTAGAATTTACATTGCCAGAATGATTTCCAAATTGTGTTTTCACTGGTAACCAAATGCTATGAGAAAGAAAAATTGTTAATAGATGATTTTTCTCTCTTATGACCTTTTCTCCCCAAATCAACTTTCTCCATGCATTTGGTTAGAAGCTGCTTCCACAATGCCATTTTCCATTTTGACTCTTTGACGTTCAGCACAAAGTCAGGCCAGTGCTCCCTGGCCTTGTCAGCACTCACAGAGTACAGCAGCCCAGGGCACAGGAGAATGTTCGAATGTTAAAAGGCCGATTGCAAGTCTCATCAGAAAATCAAATACATAACTCTAAAAATATCCCCGTGATCTATGCATGTAGCCATGGTGTCTGACAAATTCAATTAAATCTGTCATACATCATTCTCCACAGTGTTATTGAGAGAAACCGTAGTAGTATCGAATTTTAATTATTCAGCTCCTATTGATCTCACCATAATCTGGTGAGAATCATTTGCAAACTGACAGTCCCTTCAGGAGACAGCTGCTATTATCTAATTATAAATCTCATAGTGTCATTTGATAAAAGGTAAAGTTTTGTCTTTCCCTCAAATGAAATGAAGAAAACAAAAGCCCCAATTTTTGATAACAACATTTCAAATACAAACCAAAACACTATACAGACATTCCTTAAAGTTATCTGGAAATGGAGCCTGTTTTGTGGCATCACTCAGTCCTGGGTCCTCAGTATCCAAAACTGAGTATGTAGTTACTGTTGCCACAAACTCCAATAGCCTATGTAGTACGGATCTCTTGATCAACCATCCCTCGTGCCTTACCAGTGTCTCATTGTTCATCCCAAATACTGCTATGTTCTAAGTTTTGTTCACTTGGCTGGTATAATCAATAAAACAATAGGTATCCCCAAAGCATTCATACAGAAGAGTGTGGAATGGGGAATTTGAAGTCCCTGGAAGATGGCTGGGAAGACAAGGAGAAAAGAAGCACTTCAAGGACAACTGAGTGTGTACACCACTTAGGTTCAGAATGGTAAAACATTGTGGTTGTCTCTCTACTTGGTAAATCTATTCTGTCTGTCCTCTTTCTCCTTCAAAGCTAAGATGTGCATGTGTGTCTTTGAGTACAAAGTAAATGATGTGTGTGTGTGTCTGTGTGTGTGTGTCTGTGTATGTGTGTGTGTGTGTGTGTGTGTGTGTGTGTGTGTGTGTGTGTTCAAAACCAAGAAGAGACAGAATTCTGAAGAAATTCCTGAAAACCTGAAAGTCAACAGATCAAACTAAAGTGGGCAGTGGCAGCCTAGGACATGCACAAATTAAGTACCAGAATGTTGTTTTCACAAAAGGCAAGGACAACAAAAAGGAAACTCCACTTTTGAAAGCCAGCAAACCTGAAGCAGAACTTGACACAGGGGAAAACAACACGGTTGCTTAAAAGGTCAGTGAAGTGATTACAGCAGCCAAGCTCCGTGTATCCCTTGTCCTTTCCTTACCATGAGTCAAGCAACAGCAATAGGGATGCCTCACTTCATACAAATGCATAAGAGTGTCCTTGGAGTCTGGTTACTTCCAAGAGAAAAAGAGGAATGACTATGTCCTGATTGCACACTATGAAAAATGTTTTCCAAACAACAGCATTGAAGGAATTGCTGGATAATTTCTACTTGTACAGAAAACATACAAGCGTTTCATGGAGAATAGCACAAATATGGGCATCAAGAGATGAAGCAAGCAATCTGGTCTATAAGTATAATTTCAAAATCGAGAATCACAAAATATTTGAGGAATAATGGTTATAATGAAGGACAGGGAT